>CM064494.1:11594442-11616942 GCA_032716605.1 Paralithodes platypus
GTTAGCATAGCGAGTCAGTGATGTCATGGTTGGTGTATATACAGTATATCAACAATGTCAGTGCCCCAGACTTACTCACTGCTGCCACCACACAGGATTCTTGGCACTACCTATTGTCTGAACCCACCTGTATATATTATAATTTAGCTACAGCCAGACTATTTTAGGCATTGTAAGAAGGAGCGATGTCTGCCTCGCTAGGTTAAGGGGAAGATCTCCACTTGAGGGATTTTTTTCTTGACCCCTTTCTCCCTCATGTTCCGAATGTCATAAAATCTGAATACTGGGGCTAAAGATGAGGGAGAAGGGGGGGGGGGAGGAAACCAACCTCCCCCTTAACATATATATATATACAGTTTATATATCAACAATGTCAGTGCCCCAGACTTACTCCTCCTCACTGCTGCTGCTGCCACCACACAGGATTCTTGGCACTCACTACCTATTGTCTGAACCCAAACTGTATATTTTGTAAGTTAGCTACAGCCAGACGATTTTAGGCACTGTAGTAAGAAGGAGCGATGTCCTGGGGGTGGTGGGTTATTATATTTGGTTTGACTATTATTGAAGAGAGTTTTGATTGATCCAGTGTTTTGGGGGTGTTATTATATTTGGTGTAACTACTATTGAAGAGAGTTTTGATTGATCCAGTGTTTGATTGATCCAGTGTTTTGGGGGTGTTATTATATTTGGTGTAACTACTATTGAAGAGAGTTTTGATTGGTCCAGTAATTTCAGCCTATGTATTTTTGTCCCCCCCCCCCCCCCCCCTCCCTCCCCCCTTCAGACTAAGAAAAACGCCTCCTCCCCAGATCCCAGTGTCAAACTATAAAATGCCATCCAGACCCTTTTCAAGCTAAATAAGGTCGGTTTCTTTTAAATTACAGGCTAACAAAATGGCACGAAAGGTCTTAAATCGCCAAACTAATGGTTGCGAATGCCTTAATATCTCGGAACTAGTGGTGCAACAAAACTTAATCAACTGAGTCAGAAGATGAGTGAGTGAGGGACCCTATTAGATATATAAACACAGTGCGAGGCAGACATAGTGCCACCATAATATAATATAAAGAGAGAGAGAGAGAGAGAGAGAGAGAGGGGGAGAGTGCCATGATGCTCGAGGCTCTTGGCACTGTCCACACTGCTGCCAACATTTCCGGCAGTCTGCATGTGGCTCAGTTTCATGATTACAGGGTGACAAACCGGAGCAATTTTGTTTGAAGATTTGAATGAACATGAGAAGGGATACAAGAACCTTTACATGAAATACCATTGTTTTGGCCATCATATAACTTACAAAGACCTAATTTGTGCTTTGTTTGTGTGTGTTCATTGTTTTCGGTTGTGTTGTCCCTATTCTGGCTTTTGTCTTGAGTCCCCCCCCCAAAAAAAAACCCCCAAAAAAACAAAAAAATAAGAAGAAGAAAACAGTGGGGATTGGGCCTGAGTATATAGATAGATAGATAGATAGATAGATATATTGTATAGATATATATATATATATATATACATATATATATAGATATATATATATATATATATATATATATATATATATATATATATCTATATATATATAATATATATTATATATATATATATATATATATATATATATATATATATATATATATATATATATATAGATAGTTAGTTAGTTAATTCTTTATTTCATAAAAGGTTACATGGTAACATTTTACATATATACAGTGTAATACAATTTCATCCTACCGCAAGGTGGGTTCATTATTTTGAACATACAGTATCCGTGACTTAATGGCATCTATGTCATTTTCCATCATGCCTTCAATGTTATACTCTGAAAGTAGTACAGACTTGGCTTCGTTAGCCAGGAACAGATCCTCGGACACATTTAACAGGCATTTTCTTAAATATTTGCAGGGATTACTAATTATTTTATAACTAAACCTGATTCTCTGCCAATTTATAAAATGATTAAACGTCATTGGTCCTGCAAGGTGACATGCTTTATGGCTGTTCTCCCAGTATCTTAGCTTCATCATTTTCTTTATTGCTTTATGGAAGCCTATTGCAAATTGTTTCAATGGGACATAACATTTTTTATTACAGAACCACAATTCTGATCCATAAAAACTAATGCAATAACTCTGGAATAATTTACTAAATACATTACAGCTAACGCTAGAAAATTTCCGCAAAAGGCAATTGAATTCGTTATAAAACTTATTCCTGCATCTTATTATGTCTTTGTCATTATGCAAATTGCAATCTATTACAAAGCCAAGATATCTACATTCGTGTACAACTTCTAACTTACTTTCATATAAATATAAAATCGGATCCTTGACATTATCGTGTTTGTGCTTAAAATACATACAAACGGACTTACTTGGATTAATTTCAATATCAATTGCCTTTGCTTCATTTTCAATTATCTTCAATAATTCTTGTAGATAGATAGATAGATAGATAGATATATAGATAGATATATAGATAGATAGATTGCTATATAGATAGATAGATACATAGATAGATAGATTGATTGATTTATATATATAGATAGATATAGATAGATAGATAGATAGATAGATAGATAGATAGATAGATCATAAACACTATAACTAATGGACTCGGCTTTCGTGTGACACCCTTCATGACCTCCCAATGATTATATTTTGTCATGGAAGGAAGGAAGATACCTCTCGACTACTTTAAGGGGAGATCTCCACTTGAGGGATTTTTGTCTGGACCCCTTTCTCCCTCATATTTACCCCATTGATTTTGATATTATAAAACGTTTGCCCTATTAGTTTAGCGATTTTAAGAACTTTCACCCCATATTAAGACCTTTCGTGCAATTCAGGTGTCGATTTTATCCTGGCGAGCGATAGCGAGCCTGTAATTTAAGAGGAACCGGCCTTCGGCCGGGAAATTTTTCTACCGAAAAATGTACACATTTATCTTGAACGGGACTCAAGGGGGTGTAATTTTAAGCTTGATGGAGGTCTAGGGAACAAACTAAATACCTCCCCTTAATAGTTTGTGAAGGACGTAAGGTCAAGGTCAATACTCTGCAGCTCTACTTCCTCCCTAAAAGTATCTCATGGTTGTTGGCACTCCACAGGGTACAGTTGACCAAATAAGTCATGTCGCGGCACCAAGTATATTTCGATCAATAATTGGTATCAGCATTATCTAAGCATTAATTCATCGTTGCGAGTGAGATATACAAACATGTTCCTATCTGTACACACCCTATTCAACATCTGACAGACATTAATACAGCACACAATGAGCAAAACGTAATGACAGCCAACCGTACCTGTTGGTATATACCGGTGCAGGAGAAATCGGCTCAATACAAAGTCGGCCACTAAGAGAAATCGGCTGAACACATCTCGGCCTTAAGGAGAAACTAAACTAACTTAACCTTAACCTTATTTGACTCCTCCGTGAGGAGGAGGCCAAGTTCTCCTAGGGGCTGAGTTCTCTTTGGCCGACTTCTCCTTCAGGCCGAGTTCTCTTTGGCCGACTTTTCCTTCAGGCCGAGTTCTCTTTGGCCGACTTCTCCTTCAGGCCGAGTTCTCTTTGGCCGACTTCTCCTTCAGGTCGAGTTCTCTTTAGCCGACTTCTCCTTCAGGCCGAGTTCTCTTTGGCCGACTTCTCCTTCAGGGCGAGTCCTCCTGACCTGAGCTAGGCTACCCCCAAGTGATTTAATTCAGTTTATGGAGACCGCCATTCGGGGTCCATTAACCCATACAGTACCATGTACGTTTTTTTCATCATATTCTGGCAACTATTAGATGCTTGTATCCATCTTAGGCAAGACCTCTAGCAATAATAAAGTTTCCAACTATCTCAACCAATCCTTTTAACCCTCTCCGACATATGACGCGATTTTTTTTTTTTTTTTTTTTTTTTTTTTGTATGTGATTGAGGGAGGCAAAAGGCAGAACTGCCTATAGCGAGTGCCTCCCCCATAGTTGAAAGAGTGAGAGGGCCAACATCAAGGGGTGTTCGAGCCAAAATGCCTGGACACACGGAGTTTGAAGCAATTTAAGTCATAGGAAGAGGGAAAGACTGATTCTGGGAGAGAGTTCCATTAGGGTTCTATTAGGGATACTTTAAAGCCTTTGTTACCATCAGGGGTTTTTAGAAACCTTTAGTTTAGTTACTTCAACCTCTGCAGTTGTCTTTGAGTTACCTGTGTTGACCCAATTAGGGATACTTTAAAGCCTTTGTTACCATCAGGGTTTTTTTTTTTTTTTTTTTTTTTTTTTTTTCTATATTCCAACTTACTTCCTCTCGGGCATAGGCTGAGAGCCTTAACATTCACCGCTTTACAATGAACAGTGAAGCCCGTGAGGTCTTGTTCCAGTCTAGGGAGTGAGACATGTGAAGCACGTAGAGTACAACGAGCACCTGCCATCTTGCCTTCACATGAGGCACGGTGCTCACTCATGGCCCGAAACGACCCCATCTCTGAAGCCATCTCGTTCCCGTGCTTCACTGTCTCACCCTCTACACTCGGACTCTCACACTTACACACACACAACGCCACCTGTTGAGCAGATAACTCACCAGGCATTGCACCCCTATAGCATATTTTGAATATGGGAATATTCATACAGTGCTACTTAATCAGGGAACAATGAGGGTATTTCATTGACGTTTCGGTGGGCTTGTGGTAATGCACTGATACTAGGTACAGCACAAATTCCATCCCAATAATATCTTCCCATTGATACATCGGGATTTGAACCCGGGACCTTTGGATTACCAGGCCAGTGGCAAGACCACTCCACCACACCTCCCCTAAACCTTTAGTTTAGAAACCTTTAGTTTAGTTACTTCAACCTCTGCAGTTGTCTTTGAGTTAGCTGTGGGCAGAAAACTAATTTTGGAGAGGTAATTATAAGAGTGAGAGAACTCTATTTCTTATTGCTAATCTGGCAACCTCTGCGTCATATCGTCGTGAGAGGGTTAATATAACACACGTCGCTGGTACTCAAAGGGTTAATATAACACGTCGCTGGTACTCAAAGGGTTAATATAACACACGTCGCTGGTACTCAAAGGGTTAATATAACACGTCACTGGTACTCAAAGGGTTAATATAACACACGTCGCTGGTACTCAAAGGGTTAATATAACACACGTCGCTGGTACTCAAAGGGTTAATATAACACACGTCGCTGGTACTCAAAGGGTTAATATAACACACATCACTGGTACTCAAAGGGTTAATATAACACACGTCGCTGGTACTCAAAGGGTTAATATAACACACGTCGCTGGTACTCAAAGGGTTAATATAACACACATCACTGGTACTCAAAGGGTTAATATAACACACGTCGCTGGTACTCAAAGGGTTAATATAACACACGTCGCTGGTACTCAAAGGGTTAATATAACACACGTCACTGGTACTCAAAGGGTTAATATAACACACGTCACTGGTACTCAAAGGGTTAATATAACACGTCACTGGTACTCAAAGGGTTAATATAACACACATCGCAGGTACTCAAAGGGTTAACACAACACACGTCACTGGTACTCAAAGGGTTAATATAACACACGTCGCTGGTACTCAAAGGGTTAATATAACACACGTCGCTGGTACTCAAAGGGTTAATATATAAACGATGCGAGAGTTAAATTTCCTGACTGGCACTTCTTTCAAGGTCAAGGTAACTTTAACCCATTGTTGTTGATCGCTCCTATTGTCTTTGTGGCTCTGTCTTTAGTCTTGTAACACGGGGATTGTCGTAGAACTAACTAACACCAAGCGATTTTGATTCACATTGGATGTTTCGGAGTTAAGGGGAGATCTCCACTTGAGGGATTTTTTTCTTGACCCCTTTCTCCCTCATGTTTAGCCCCATTGCTTTTGATATTATAAAACGTTTGCCCCATTAGTTTAGCGATTTTAAGAACTTTAACCCCATATTAAGACCTTTCGTGCAATTCAGGTGTCGATTTTATCCTGGCGAGCGATAGCGAGCCTGTAATTTAAGAGGAATCGGCCTTCGGCCGGGACATTTTTCTACCGAAAAATGTACAAATTTATCTTGAAAGGGACTCAAGGGGGTGTAATTTTAAGCTTGATGGAGGTCTAGGGAACAAACCAAATACCTCCCCTTAAGGGGAGGCAGTTGGTTTTTCGAGTGCTCCTTCTCCCTCATGTTTAGCCCAATTGCTTTTGAGATTTTAAGACGTTGGCCCCATTATTTTGGCGATTTTAAGAACTTTCCCCCCATTTCTGTCAATTTTCAGACCTTTCATGCCATTTAGGTATCGATTTTTCCCTGGCGAGCGACAGCGAGCCCTGTAATTTAAGAGGACAGATTTCTACCGAAAAATGTACAAATATATCTTGAAAGGGGGTGTCAAGGGGATGCCATTTTAAACTTGATGAAGGTCTAGCTAGGAAACTAAAAAAAATAATTAATAAATATATATATATATAAACCGAAAAACCGAGCAAGGTCAAGGCCATTGTAAATTCCCATTGTTGAGCGCTCCTATTACCTGTGTGGCCTCTTACGACAACGCTGTAACGCGGGGTTTGTTGTATTGTAGCGATTGTAAGAAGTAAGCTTAGGAAGGAGCTGTGGTAGTTTTAAAAAAGGGGGAGATTTCCACTTGAGGGACTTTTTTCCTTGACCCCTTTCTCCCTCATGTCTAGCCCCATTGTTTTGGAGATTTTAAGACGTTTGCCCCATTAGTTTGGTGATTTTTAAGAATTTCCGCCCCATTCTGTCAATTTTAAGACCTTTCGTGCCATTTAGGTGTCGATTTTATCCTGGCGAGCGATAGCGAGCCTGTAATGTAAGAGTAATCGGCCTTCGGCCGGGACATTTTTCTACCGAAAAATGTACAAATTTATCTTGAAAGGGGTCAAAGGGGTGAAATTTTAAGATTGCTGGAGGAGTAGGAAACAAACTAGAAACCTCCCCTTAAATGGGTTGGTTGAGATCGTTGGAAGCCTTATTATGGCTAGAGGTCCTTCCTAAGCTGAATATAATTGTCTAATAGTCGCCAGAATGTGATGAAATAGACGTCACTGGTATTGTACAGGCTATAGTGATGTCAGACTAGAAACAACGATAGAGCCAATAAAGATGTCACTGGTATTGTACAGGCTATAGTGATGTCAGGCTAGAAACAACGTGAGAGCCAATAAAGACGTCACTGGGATTGTACAGGCTATAGTGATGTCAGGCTAGAAACAACGATAGAGCCAAAAAAGACGTCACTGGTATTGTACAGGCTATAGTGATGTCAGACTAGAAACAACGATAGAGCCAATAAAGACGTCACTGGTATTGTACAGGCTATAGTGATGTCAGACTAGAAACAACGATAGAGCCAAAAAAGATGTCACTGGTATTGTACAGGCTATAGTGATGTCAGACTAGAAACAACGATAGAGCCAATAAAGACGTCACTGGTATTGTACAGGCTATAGTGATGTCAGACTAGAAACAACGATAGAGCCAAAAAAGATGTCACTGGTATTGTACAGGCTATAGTGATGTCAGGCTAGAAACAACGTGAGAGCCAATAAAGACGTCACTGGGATTGTACAGGCTATAGTGATGTCAGGCTAGAAACAACGATAGAGCCAAAAAAGACGTCACTGGTATTGTACAGGCTATAGTGATGTCAGACTAGAAACAACGATAGAGCCAATAAAGACGTCACTGGTATTGTACAGGCTATAGTGATGTCAGACTAGAAACAACGATAGAGCCAAAAAAGACGTCACTGGTATTGTACAGGCTATAGTGATGTCAGGTTAGAAACAACGATAGAGCCAATAAAGACGTCACTGGTATTGTACAGGCTATAGTGATGTCAGACTAGAAACAACGATAGAGCCAATAAAGACGTCACTGGTATTGTACAGGCTATAGTGATGTCAGACTAGAAACAACGTGAGAGCCAATACAGACGTCACTGGGATTGTACAGGCTATAGTGATGTCAGACTAGAAACAACGATAGAGCCAAAAAAGACGTCACTGGTATTGTACAGGCTATAGTGATGTCAGGCTAGAAACAACGATAGAGCCAAAATAGATGTCACTGGTATTGTACAGGCTATAGTGATGTCAGACTAGAAACAACGATAGAGCCAAAAAAGACGTCACTGGTATTGTACAGGCTATAGTGATGTCAGACTAGAAACAACGATAGAGCCAATAAAGACGTCACTGGTATTGTACAGGCTATAGTGATGTCAGACTAGAAACAACGATAGAGCTAATAAAGACGTCACTGGTATTGTACAGGCTATAGTGATGTCAGGTTAGAAACAACGTAAGAGTCAAATTTCCTCAGTGTCATTGTGCTGGCATTTGTTGGCACATTATGGTTGTCAAGTCTGAGTTTTGTAGTTTAACTACTTCCTGAGGACCATTATAGTTAGGTTGTTGGCACAGGTCTGGGGTGTGGAATGCAGATTAAGGGGAGATGGTTCACTTTTTGGCCGATTTTTGCATGTATTCGTTATTTTTTTAGTGTCCTCCATCAAGCTTAGAAAAACACCCCCTTTAAGATAAATTTTTACATTTTTCGGTAGAAACATTTCGCGGCCGAAGGCCGATTCCTCTTAAAATTGCAGGCTCGCCAGGAAATAATCGACACATAAATGGCACGAAAGATCTTAAAATTGACACAGAAATGTGGCGAAAGGTCTACAAATCGCCAAACTAATGGGCCGAAACGTCTTATAATCTGGTCTCCTTTCTTTGCCGGGACTGCGGGAGACACGGGTGGAGGATTAAATAGGTTTAAGGAGGGATGGTTCACTTTTTTGGCCGATTTTTGCGTGTATTCATTATTTTTCTAGTTTCCTCCCTAGACCTCCATCATTTTTGCATGTATTAATTATTTTTCTAGTTTCCTCCCTAGACCTCCATCAAATTTAAAAGAACATCCATTAGATCCCCCTTCTAGATTAATTTGTACATTTTTCGGTAGAACAAAATTCCGGCCGACGGCCGGTTCTTCCAACATTACAGACTCACTATCGTTCGGCTGGGAAAAAATCGACACCTAAATAGCACGAAAGGTCTAAATATTGACGAAGAAAGGGGGCGAGATGTCTTAAAATCGACTAACTAATGGGGCAAGCATCTTAACATCTGAAAACTAATGGGGCTAAACATGAGGGAGAAAGTGGTCCAGAAAACCGGCCCATGTCCCCTTAAATTTTATTGATTCTGGTTCTAATAAGCAAATATATGAGAAAGTTAGGCTTTTCATAAATTAAGCTTAGTGGGACGTGACTCCTGAATGTCATAATGTATTAACCCTCTCCGACATATGACGCGATTTTGAGCCTATTGGGGATTCTTTAAAGCCTTTGTTACCATCAGGGGTATTTAGAAACCTTTAGTTTAGTTACGTCAACCTCTGCAGTTGTCTTTGAGTTAGCTGTGGGCAGAAAACTAATTTTGGAGAGGTAATTATAAGAGTGAGAGAACTCTATTTCTTATTGCTAATCTGGCAACCTCTGTGTCATAAATGCGTGAAAGGGTTAACTCCTTGAGGATTATGAAGCATTTTGACATTATATTTTGGCTATCATTAGACTATTTTTATCTATCCATCTATCTATTACCAGACGCCTTACTCCCCTTAACCCTTATTTAGCGGGCTAGGTGGTCTATTTGACCGTAACGCCCAGCGGGTTTTTTTTTAACCCTAAGTAGAGTTGTTCCGTGCTCATTTTCATGCCTAAATAAGACCCAGAGCGTAAAACAAGTATCTATGCCTGAAAGGGCGTAAACAGAGCTTTCCAATGACACCCGAACCATCCTTGTACGACCACTGGTTCTCTTGCAACGATCGATCGTGCAACACGAGTGCAAGAAACCTAAAATAAGGTAATTTTCTTACATAATTCCCTGTGTAGTGAGTGAGAAAGGGGAGAGAAGGGTGGGATATAGTTCAGTAGGTCCACCGCGGTGGTGGGGACCGGTCATAAGGGTCCTACGCTCGTCCCACCGCTCAGCTCTCTCTCTCAGCAACATTACGTGCTGAAAATGGTGCTCGACAGATGTCGTGCACCGCCACATAGTCCAAATTTATTTCACTCGACATATGTCGCGCGCCGCCAATAAGGGGTTAATGAGGGTGGCCATACACAGAATGCCCCCAAGCGGACCTATTCCCTGTGAGAGGGACAACCCGAGCCAGTTTACTGAAGGACTTACAGGATTGACCACTCAATTTAGTATCCGTCAGACTCCGAGGCCCTCTATGTATCTTGTTAGCACTATTTTTCTACAATGGTGTTCGGTTAGTCCATCCACTAGCCTGCCTTACCCTTAGGTAAGGCAGTACGGATTTGTATCAGGTTTACTCCCCTAGACAGGTTGCCGACCAAGGCTGACGAGTCCCATCCAACCAGATTTGTATAAGGTTGTCTCCCCTAGATGGGTTGCCTACCAAGGCTAACGAGTCCCATCCACCCAATACTAATTTATACAGTTTAGAAAGGTTCTGTGAGAATTCAAAAGGTAAAGACTATCTCAATTTAAGACTATCTCAATTTAAGGGCAGATTTCCACTTGAGGGATTATTTTCTTGACCCCTTTCTCCCTCATGTTTAACTCCACTGCTATTGAGATTTTAAGACGTTCGCCCCATTAGTTTGGCGATTTTAAGAACTTTCGCTCCATTTCTGTCAATTTTTAGACATTTCGTACCATTTAGGCGTCGATTTTTTCCTGGCGAGCGATAGCGAGCCTGTAATGTAAGAGGAAACGGCCTTCGGCCGGGACATTTTTCTACCGAAAAATGTACAAATTTATCTTGAAGGGGGTCAAGGGAGTGTAATTTTTAAGCTTGATGGAGGTTTAGGGTACAAACTAAATACCTCCCCTTTCATATACCCATCTTAAGGGGAGGTATTTAGTTTCTTCCCTAGACCTCCATCAAGCTTAAAATTACACCCCCTAGACCCCCTTTCAAGATAAATTTGTACATTTTTCGGTAGAAAAATTGCCCGGCCGAAGGCCGGTTCTCCTTAAATTACAGGCTCGCTATCGCTCGCCAGGAAAAAATCGACACCTAAATGGCACGAATAGTCTTAAAATTGACAGAAATGGGGCGAGGGTTCTTAAAATCGCCAAACTAATGGGGCAAGCGTCTTTAAATCTCACAAGCAACGGGGCTAAACATGAGGGAGAAAGAGGTCCAGAAAAAAATCCTCCAGGTGGAAATCTCCCCTTAACCTGAATAAAATCGTCTACTTGTTATTACGTTCCCTAACCAACCCACCCACCCACCCACTTCACCTCTAAACTCAATTAATGAAATCAACAAATACATGTGGCACTCCAGGGACTCGAACCTAGGACACTCGCATCGAAATGCCGCGCAAATTCGTATTTATGAGAATTAATGAAGTGCCGGTACATTTCAATCTAATAATCGTGTATATATATATATATATATATATATATATATATATATATATATATATATATTTTATATATATATATTTTTTTCAACTGTTTAGAGACGCTACCGTATTTGTTAAACTTGTAGGCCTGTACATCACATACATTGAGTTGTGTGTGTGTGTGTGTGTGTGTGTGTGTGTGTGTGTGTGTGTGTGTGTGTGTGTGTGTGTGTGTGTGTGTGTGTAAGACTAACCCCAGCCAATTACATCATAGCTATATAAATCCTACTCATGACGTGTGTGTGTGTGTGTGTGTGTGTGTGTGTGTGTGTGTGTGTGTGTGTGTGTGTGTGTGTGTGTGTGTGTGTGTAAAGATGTAAGACTATCCCCAGCCAATTACATCATAGCTATATAAATCCTACTCATGACGTGTGTGTGTGTGTGTGTGTGTGTGTGTGTGTGTGTGTGTGTGTGTGTGTGTGTGTGTGTGTGTGTGTGTGTGTGTGTAAACCCTACTCATGACACCTCACACATTTCCTCCACCCGACCTATCCCTGTTCCTCCCATGACATTTAAGGGGAGATTTCCACCTGGAGAATTTTTTTCTGGACCTCTTTCTCCCTCATGTTTAGTCCCATTGCTTGTGAGATTTTAAGACGCTTGCCCCATTAGTTTGGCGATTTTAAGAACCCTCGCCCCATTTAAGTCAATTTTAAGACCATAAAATCGACACTTAAATGGCACATTTAGGTGTCGATTTTATCCTGGCGAGCGATAGCGAGCCTGTAATTTAAGAGGAATCGGCCTTCGGCCGGAACATTTTTCTACCGAAAAATGTACAAATTTATCTTGAAAGGGGGTCGAGGGGGTGTAATTTTAAGCTTGAAGGAATTCTAGGGAACGAACTAAAAACCTCCCCTTAACAGGACGAGGGTGGCCCAGCCCAACAGTGACGTATAAACGGTATAGGTGGCGCAATAACACACACACACACACACACACACACACTTGTTATATGCAACAGGGGGGGGGGGAGCCACACATGGTCACATAACACCTCTGGAAAGGGTGGAGTCGGCATCAGTTTCTCATCACCTCCCTTCCTTTCAATTGTCTCTCCATTTCTCATTCAACTCTCCGCTATGGTGCACCCGCCTTTCTACACATTCTTGCCCCTGTGCTATCCAGCTCTCTAACCCAAGGATGAAACGGTTTATCAGTCATGCTTTCACTCAACCACGAAAAAAAAGAAAAAAAAGAGGGAAAGTGGGGATAGGGCCTGAGTAAATAGATAGATAGATAGATAGACGAAGCTGTGAAACTCCATATCTCCTCCTTCCTACGACTTCAACTAACTTCTCTAGCTTCCTGTAGGCCTATCCATGAATATTGACTAAAATATACCTTTAATTCCGATCATTATCTCCGTTTTCAATCTGAACGGACACTGGCTACAGAAACTGTTGCCTTTATATATATACCGGTATATATATATATATATATATATATATATATATATATATATATATTGGTGGTGATGTCACAGTATTAGCGGCCAATCAGAGTTTTGCACCATGACATCATCTCGGAAAAAGGCATCTCTTCCGCCTTACTTTCCTCCACCGCCCATTGTCCTTCGTGTCCCAGGGGCACCCGGATAGGGGGCGGGGGGGGGGGGGGGGGGGGGGTATGGCTGTCTGATAAGGGGGAATGGCAAATTTATAAACACATCAAATTCAGAATTCAGCATAGAACGTTTTGTAAATCTTAACTATTTGGAAAGCTGAGGACATTATGGAATCTAGTCTACTTTTGGGGTAACTGTCTGAGAGCTGGTCCTATCCAGAGTGAGGTTTGACATCATCTACCCAACATTAGCCATTTCTGTCTCACTTTTACTGTCCTACTTTTCCTTTTGGGGGCAAGGGGCTAGGAATCCTCCTCCCCTTGTAAAATGCATCTACTAGCCGACACAGAGTAAGCGAGGGAACGCGAGCGTGGTCCCGAACTCTAAGAATTGAAACTTTTAACTGTTGTTTTTGTTCGGGCTCTGTCTCGAGTCATCCACATTCAGTTGCCGAGTTTATTCTGGGCGAGCGAGAACGAGCCAGTAATCGATCTTTGGCCTGGACTTTATTTGTTCCATTAAGGGGAGATTTCCACTTGAGAGACTTTTTTCTTGACCTCTTTCTCCCTCATGTCTAGCCCCATTGCTTTTGAGATTTTAAGACGTTCGCCCCATTAGTTTGGTGATTTCTAAGAATTTCCGCCCCATTCTGTCTATTTTAAGACCTTTCGTGCCATTTAGGTGTCGATTTTATCCTGGCGAGCGATAGCGAGCCTGTAATTTAAGAGTAATCGGCCTTCGGCCGGGACATTTTTCTACCGAAAAATGTACAAATTTATCTTGAAAGGGGGTCAAGGGGGTGAAATTTTAAGATTGCTGGAGGAGTAGGAAACAAACTAAAAACCTCCCCTTAACCCCTTCGGTACCGGCAACGTCTTTTGAATATTTAGACGATGTTATGCCGCTTAAGGGGGTGGGTGACCTGTTTTGGTTCTGTCCTGTTCTATCTTTCTCTGGCTTGTATCCATTTGGCCCCATTCAGCCTACTGTTTTAAGACGTTTATCCCCATCCAGGTGTCAATTTTTTACTGGTGAGCGATAGCGAGCCAGCATATTTTTGTATTTTGTTTGACAGCAGGCTAAATTTGTACATTTTTCGATAGAAAAATGTCTCCGGCGAAGCCGGATTTCTTCATATAATGCTGGCTCGCTATCGCTCGCCAGGAAGAAATCGACACCTGGATGGGGATAAACGTCTTAAAATAGTTGGCTGAATGGGGCCGAATGGTTACAAGCCAGAGAAAGAGAGAAAAGGACAGAAATAACAAAAAAACAGGTCACCCCCCTTAAGAAGGATCTGCGATTGTGAGCCTATTAGGGATACTTTAAAGCCTTTGTTACCATCAGGGGTATTTAGAAACATTTAGTTTAGTTACTTCAACCTCTGCAGTTGTCTTTGAGTTAGCTGTGTTGAGCCTATTAAGGATACTTTAAAGCCTTTGTTACCATCAGGGGTATTTAGAAACCTTTAGTTTAGTTACTTCAACCTCTGCAGTTGTCTTTGAGTTAGCTGTGTTGAGCCTATTGGGGATACTTTAAAGCCTTTGTTACCATCAGGGGTATTTAAAAACCTTTAGTTTAGTTACTTCAACCCCTGCAGTTGTCTTTGAGTTAGCTGTGTTGATCCTATTGGGGATACTTTAAAGCCTTTGTCACCATCAGGGGTATTTAGAAACCTTTAGTTTAGTTACTTCAACCTCTGCAGTTGTCTTTGAGTTAGCTGTGTTGAGCCTATTGGGGATACTTTAAAGCCTTTGTTACCATCAGGGGTATTTAGCAACCTTTAGTTTAGTTACTTCAACCTCTGCAGTTGTCTTTGAGTTAGCTGTGGGCAGAAAACTAATTGTGGAGAGGTAATTATAAGAGTGAGCGAACTCTATTTCTTATTGCTAATCTGGCAACCTCTGCGTCATAAATGCGTGAAAGGGTTAATATAGCTAGAATATAATTAAAATTATATCGCCGGTACAGAAGGGGTTAAGAAAAGTACACATTTGCCTTGAAGGAGGTCTGAGTAGGCATATTTTGGTGTGAAGGAGGTCTGAGTAGGCATATTTTGGTGTGAAGGATGTCTGAGTAGGCATATTTTGGTGTGAAGGAGGTCTGAGTAGGCATATTTTGGTGTGAAGGAGGTCTGAGTAGGCATATTTTGGTGTGAAGGAGGTCTGAGTAGGCATATTTTGGTGTGAAGGAGGTCTGAGTAGGCATATTTTGGTGTGAAGAAGGAGGTTTGGGAAGGCGTTTTAGTTAGAATAGCGGGCCCACTAAAATACATAGCTTAAACATGGCAGTGATGAAATACACACACACACACACACACACACACACACACACACATACATACACACACCCACACACATACATACACATACAGAGAGAGAGAGAGAGAGAGAGAGAGAGAGAGAGAGAGAGAGAGAGAGAGTTGCTTCAGCGTCTCCATCAAATGATGCTCCATTCTCTTTTTCATTTCCTCTCACCCCCACTGCTCTCTCACTCTCACTATCTCTCTCTCTCTCTCTCTCTCTCTCTCTCTCTCTCTCACATAACGTCATACCTATATCCACCCCCCTCTCTCTAGTGGATGGTTGGGGTGGGGAGGGGGGAGGGGGGGGGGGGGGGGGTTATAGAGAGAGACCCTGGGCTATTTCCTTATAACCCCACACCCACATCCATGACCTTTTGACTGCCGTGGGAGAGGTGCAGCGGAAAACGTGGAAATACTGTGTCACGGAGAGAGAGAGAGAGAGAGAGAGAGAGAGAGAGAGAGAGAGAGAGAGAGAGAGAGAGAGAGAGAGAGAGAGAGAGAGAGAGAGAGAGAAAGGCTAGCTATTACTCGCCAGGATCGCTCGCCTGGACAAAATCGACACCTAAATGGCACATAAAGTCCAACTATTGACAAGGAAATGGGGTGAAAGGTCTTAAAATCGCCAAACTAATGGAAAGAACGTCATAAAATGCCAAAAGAGCTAAACATGAGGAAGAAGGGAGTCCTGAAAAAGCAACTAACCTCCTAAATGTTAAAAGGGTTAAGGGAGCCTGTAAACACTGGTGGGACATAATGTAAACAAGAGATAACGAGAGAGAGAGAGAGAGAGAGAGAGAGAGAGAGAGAGAGAGAGAGAGAGAGAGAGAGAGAGAGAGAGGATATAATGTAAACAAAACAGATAACGAGAGAGAGAGAGAGAGAGAGGGACGCCACAAGGGGCCTCTCTGTGTCTATAACTAACTTTGAAGTACAGGCACCCTCAGTAGTTGTGGCGCGTCTACAGATTTGGATTATTAGTATTTTTGTTTACAATTATGGCTAGGCACAATAACACACACACACACAGCCCGTAGCCTAGTAGGTAGAGCTCTCGTCTCACACACGAGGGGTCGGGGGTTCAATACCCGGCCGGGCGGAGACAAATTGGGCTTGTTTCCTTTCATGTGTTAGCCTCAGTTCACCTAGCTGTAAATAGGTACCTGGAATAAGTGGACGACGTTGTGACGTCCCATCTGGGGTTGGCAAAAATGGTACAAGGCGAGATGGGTATCATATGGTTCACCTAAGCTGATGGCTACCTAAGCCTTCGGGCGAGACGGTACCGTCTATAGTGAGAATGGTACCATACAGATCCACCCTAAGCCTTCGTTTCCAATGTCGCCAATTGGCTAAAATACAGACTACACACACATCCACAGCCATTCCAACAGTACATAAAAACACTTAACATGCATTTCACGCAATACATTCCCAGTTAAGGAGGCGCGATAATAATGAGCTTAGCTCGCATTGCGTGGATTCCCCTTGACGAACAAGTAACTGAGTGAGTAACACACACATACACACACACACAGCCCGTAGCCTAGTAGGTAGAGCTCTCGTCTCACACACGAGGGGTCGGGGGTTCAATCCCCTGCCGGGCGGAGACAAATTGGGCTTGTCTCCTTTCATGTGTTAGCCTCAGTTCACCTAGCTGTAAATAGGTACCTGGAATAAGTGGACGACGTTGTGACGTCCCATCTGGGGTTGGCAAAAATGGTACAAGGCGAGATGGGTATCATATGGTTCACCTAAGCTGATGGCTACCTAAGCCTTCGGGCGAGACGGTACCGTCTATAGTGAGAATGGTACCATACAGATCCACCCTAAGCCTTCGTTTCCGATGTCGCCAATTGGCTAAAAATACAGACTACACACACATCCACAGCCATTCCAACGATACATATAACACCTACACATATAGGAGGCGGGAAATAACGAGCATGCTCACTCCCGCAATACAACTAGAGTAAGTACAACTAGAGTAAGTAAGTACCCACACACACACACACACACACACACACACACACGCAGATTAAAAGGTCAACTCATTGGCGTTATTAAGATACTTAATGGGTTTGACAATGTGGGTTATAGCAAAATGTTTAGCCTTAATTCGTATACAAAACGCAACCATGGCTGGCATTTGGAATACAAAAAGTTCAGCACTAGTACACGAGGAAACATTTTCACATGCATGATCTACCTGGAACAAACTTCCCTAAGAAGTTGTAAATAGTTGTTCAGTGCAGCAGTTTATGAATAGAGTTGATAGTATATTGCACACTTTGCAATTATTATAGTGCACTACTCAATCTCCTTGGCATAGACTGCAAGGTCTGTGGGATACTAACTATTCTATGTAACTCCTCGTAACTCTCTCTCTCTCTCCGTTCTTTGACCTATCATAGAACGGAAGTCATTACCAGATAAACTCATGTAGTATTCTTTAAGAGGGGTCACCGTTTTTTGTTTTTATCTTTCTCTCCCTTTCTCTCTTTCCCTGGCTTGTATCCATTCGGCCCCATTCAGCCAACTGTTTTAAGACGTTTATCCCCATTCAGGTGTTGATTTCTTCCTGGCGAGCGATAGCAAGCCAGCATTATATGGAGAAATCCGGCTTCGCCGGAGAAATTTTTCTATCAAAAAATTTACAAATTTAGCTTGCTGTCAAAAAGAAAAATATATATATGCTGGCGAGCGGTAAATATTGACACCTGGATGGGGGTAAACGTCTTAAAACAGTAAGCTGAATGGGGCCGAATGGATACAAGCCAAAGAGAGAGAGAGGGAGAGAAAGAGACAAAAAGCGAGGTGGGATCCCTTAAGCTTTTGGTGTTGATATGTATAATAATATGTAGGACAGGTTTCCGTTCATATGTGTCACTTTAGTATATAGAAACAGATATAAGAACATAAGAAAATGGGAGTCTGCAAAAAGCTGATCGGCCCACACAAGGCAGATCCCTGTATATATCGGACTAGATTTGTTTTATTGAGGATGGGCGTATTCATTAGCTCCTATATGTGTATTATTATTATTATTATTATTATTATTATTATTATTATTATTATTATTATTATTATTATTATTATTATTATTATTATTATTATTATTTCCTACCTAGACCTCCATCAAGCTTAAACCCCCCCCCCCCCCCCCCTGAGACCCTCCTTAACGATATATTTGTACCTTTTTCGATAGAAAATGTCATGGACGAAGTATGGTTCCTCTTAAATTACAGGCTCCTTGGTCCTGGGGGGGATGTCCCTTGTCACCCACAAGGAGGTACAATACCTTGGCTTTTCTTCACCAGGATGGCTGTATTTTTTCCGCGCTCTCTCTCTCTCGCTCTCTCTCTCTCTCTCTCTCTCTCTCTCTCTCTCTCTCTCTCTCTCTCTCTCTCTCTCACTCTCTCTCTCTCTCACTCTCTCTCTCTCTCTCTCTCACTCTCACACTCTCTTCTCTCTCTCTCTCTCTCTCTCTCTCTCTCTCTCTCAACACACACAGTATAAAATATGGATGGGCGTCTTCGTTCCTACTAGGATGAATTTGTTTCTGTAATATATACCGGTATTTGTTACTTTTGTATTAAAGTTTTGTAATATTTGATGTATGATATATATTATTTACTTGTATGTATTTGATGTATGATATATATTATTTACTTGTATGTATTTGATGTATGATATATATTATTTACTTGTATGTATTTGATGTATGATATATATTATTTACTTGTATGTATTTGATGTATGATATATATTATTTACTTGTATGTATTTGATGTATGATATATATTATTTACTTGTATGTATTTGATGTATGATATATATTATTTACTTGTATGTATTTGATGTATGATATATATTATTTACTTGTATGTATTTGATGTATGATATATATTATTTACTTGTATGTATTTGATGTATGATATATATTATTTACTTGTATGTATTTTATGTATGATATATATTATTTACTTGTATGTATTTGATATGATATATATTATTTACTTGTATGTATTTGATGTATGATATATATTATTTACTTGTATGTATTTGATGTATGATATATATTATTTACTTGTATGTATTTTATTAATATTTGTTACTTTATATGTAGTGTTTTATCTTCTAGTCAATTTGCTCTTTTCTGGATTTTTGTATTCTTTTACATTCGACGGCAATGACCTTTGATGGTGCATCCTTTCATTCATCCATCCATTCATTCATCCATCCATTCATTCATTCATTCATGCATTACTTCATCCATTCATTCATTCATTCATTGACCCATTCATTCATTCATCCATTCATTCATGCATTAATTCATTCATTAATTCACCATGATTCATTAATTCACCCATTCATTCATGCATTAATTCACCCATTCATTCATTAATTCATCCATTCATTCATTCATTAATTCACCCATTCATTCATTAATTCACCCATTCATTCATGCATAATCACATTCATTCATTCATCCATTCATTCATGCATTAATTCACCCATTCATTCATTAATTCACCCATTCATTCATTAATTCACCCATTCATTCATGCATTAATTCACCCATTCATTCATTAATTCACCCATTCATTCATGCATTAATTCACCCATTCATTCATTAATTCACCCATTCATTCATTCATTCATTCACCCATTCATTCATTCATTCACCCATTCATTCATGCATTCACCCATCCATTCATTCATGCATTCATTCATTCATCCATCCATCCATCCATTAATTCATGCATTCATCCATCCATCCATCCATCCATCCATCCATCCATCCATCCATCCATCCATCCATTAATTCATGCATTCATTCATCCATCCATCCATCCATTAATTCATGCATTCATCCATCCATCCATTTAATTCATGCATTCATTCATCCATCCATCCATCCATCCATCCATCCATCCATCCATCAATTCATCATTCATCCATCATCCATCCATTAATTCATCATTCATCCATCCATCCATCCATCCATCCAATCCATCCATCCATCCATTAATTCATGCATTCATTCATCCACCATCCATCCATCCATCCATCCATCCATCCATTAATCATGCATTCATTCATCCATCCATCCATCCATCCAATTCATGCATCATTCATCCATCCATCCATCCATCCATCCATCCATCCATCATGCATTCATTAATCATCCATCCATCACCATTAATCATCATTCATTCATACATCCATCCATCCATCCATCCATCCATCCATCCATCCATCCATCCATTAATTCATGCATTCATTCATCCATCCATCCATCCATCCATCCATCCATCCATCCATCCATCCATTAATTCATGCATTCATCCATCCATCCATCCATCCATCCATCATCCATTAATTCATGCATTCATCATCCATCCATCCATCCATCCATCCATCATCATCATTCATCCATCATCCATCATAATTCATCATCATCCATCCATCCATCCATCCATCCATCCATCCATTAATTCATGCATTCATCCATCCATCCATCCATCCATCCATCCATCCATCCATCCATTAATTCATGCATTCATTCATTCATCCATCCATCCATCCATCCATTCAGTAATTCATTCATCCATCCATCCATCCATCCATTCAGTAATTCATTCATCCATCCATCCATCCATCCATCCATCCATCCATCCATCCATCCATTTTAATTCACATGCATTCATCCATCATCCATCCATCCATCCATCCATCCATCCATTAATTCATGCATTCATTCATCCATCCATCCATCCATCCATTAATTCATGCATTCATTCATCCATCCATCCATCCATCCATCCATCCATCCATCCATCCATCCATTAATTCATGCATTCATTCATCCATCCATCCATCCATCCATCCATCCATCCATCCATTAATTCATGCATTCATTCATCCATCCATCCATCCATCCATTAATTCATGCATTCATTCATCCATTAACCCCATGCATCTATCCATCATCCATCCATCCATCCATTAATTCATGCATTCATTCATCCATCCATCCATCCATCCATCCATCCATCCATCCATCCATTAATTCATGCATTCATTCATCCATCCATCCATCCATCCATCCATTAATTCATGCATTCATTCATCCATCCATCCATCCATCCATTAATCATTTCATCATCCATCCATCCCTCCCTTCATCATCCATCCATCCATCCATTCATCATCCATCCATCCATCCATTCATCATCCAGTCATTCATCATCCATCCATCCATCCATCCATTAATTCATGCATTCATTCATCCATCCATCCATCCATCCATTATTCAGCATTCATTCATCCATCCATCCATCCATCCATTAATTCATGCATTCATTCATCCATCCATCCATCCATCCATCCATTAATTCATGCATTCATTCATCCATCCATCCATCCATTAATTCATGCATTCATCCATCCATCCATCCATTAATTCATGCATTCATTCATCCATCCATCCATCCATCCATCCATCCATTAATTCATGCATTCATTCATCCATCCATCCATCCATCCATTAATTCATGCATTCATTCATCCATCCATCCATCCATCCATTAATTCATGCATTCATTCATCCATCCATCCATCCATCCATCCATCCATCCATTAATTCATGCATTCATTCATCCATCCATCTATCCATTCATTCATTCATCCATCCATCCATCCATCCATCCATCCATCCATCATCCATCCATTAATTCATGCATTCATTCATCATCCATCCCATCCATCCATCATCCATCCATCCATCCATAATTTCATGCATCATCCATCCATCCATCCATCCATCCATCCATTAATTCATGCATTCATTCATCCATCATCCATCCATCCATTCAATCATCCACCCATTCATCCATCCATCATCCAATCATTAATTCATGCATTCATTCATCCATCCATCCATCCATCCATCCATTCATTCAATCATTCATCCATCCATCCATCCATCCATTAATTTATTCATTCATTCATCCATCCATCCATCCATCCATTCATTCATTCATCCATCCATCCATCCATTCATTCATGCATTCATCCATCCATCCATCCATCCATCCATTAATTCATGCATTCATTCATCCATCCATCCATCCATCCATCCATCCATCCATCCATCCAT
>CM064494.1:11621942-11841942 GCA_032716605.1 Paralithodes platypus
AGCATTATCATATTAAATTCGTTGAACTAAAAAAAAGTGAAAGAATAGGAGAGGATACTATAACACACGATAGAAGCATAGTCCTTTCCGCTACAGTTATGCTCAAATGTTCCAGCGTCATCATTCATTCTTCATTATCCGGTGTTTAGTTTATTCCCTAGACCTCCATCAAGCTTAATCAAAATGCCCCCATGACCCCCCTTCGAGATAAATGTGTAAATTTTTCGGTAGTAATACAAATTTGCTGGCCGAAGGCCGGTTTTTCCTAAATTACAGGCTGGCTATCGCTCACCAGGAAAACATCGACAGCTAAATGGCACGAAAGATTTTAAAATTGACATAAATGGGGTGAAAGGTCTTACAATCGCAAATTAATAGGGCGAGCGTCTTAAAATCTCAAAATTAATGGGGCTAAGCATGAGGGAGAAGTGGGTCCAGTATATAACCCTGAAGTGAAAATCTCCCCATGTTATAAGCAAAAGTAGCACCCCAATAAAAGTGAGTAAAAGTAGCACCCCAATAAAAGTGAGTAAAGTAGCACCCCAATAAAAGTGAGTAAAGTAGCACCCCAATAAAAGTGAGTAAAGTAGCACCCCAATAAAAGTGAGTAAAGTAGCACCCCAATAAAAGTGAGTAAAGTAGCACCCCAATACAAGTGAGTAAAAGTAGCACCCCAATACAAGTGAGTAAAAGTAGCACCCCAATACAAGTGAGTAAAAGTAGCACCCCAATAAAAGTGAGTAAAGTAGCACCCCAATAAAAGTGAGTAAAGTAGCACCCCAATACAAGTGAGTAAAAGTAGCACCCCAATAAAAGTGAGTAAAGTAGCACCCCAATAAAAGTGAGTAAAGTAGCACCCCAATAAAAGTGAGTAAAAGTAGCACCCCAATAAAAGTGAGTAAAAGTGAAATATATGGGCTTTGTTGTTGGCATATGTGTCAGTTTAATTTAGTTGTGTATATATATATATATATATATATACCGGTACACACACACACACACATATATATATATATATATATATATATATATATATATATATACAGTATATGTGTGTGTGTGTGTGTGTGTGTGTGTGTGTTGTGTGGATGTCTATAGTCACGCTCAGATCCGTATAATGGTGTATACATCCGTGTGTGTGTATGTATGTACAGTATGTATGTATGTATGTATTGTAGGGGAAGTGTAGTCACGCTCAGATCCGTGTGTGTGTGTGTGAACCCATGTGTAAAGGGCATACTGTAAGTGTTCCAGCGGTACAATGGCTTTTAACCCTTTCACGCTCGTATGACGCAGAGGTTGCCAGATTAGCAATAATAAATAGAGTTCTCTCACTCTTATAATTACCTCTCCAAAATTAGTTTTCTGCCCACAGCTAACTCAAAGACAACTGCAGAGGTTGAAGTAACTAAACTAAAGGTTGCTAAATACCCCTGATGGTAACAAAGGCTTTAAAGTATCCCAGATAGGCTCAACACAGCTAACTCAAAGACAACTGCAGAGGTTGAAGTAACTAAACTAAAGGTTGCTAAATACCCCTGATGGTAACAAAGGCTTTAAAGTATCCCCAATAGGCTCAACACAGCTAACTCAAAGACAACTGCAGGTTGAAGTAACTAAACTAAAGGTTTCTAAATACCCCTGATGGTAACAAAGGCTTTAAAGTATCCCCAATAGGCTCAACACAGCTAACTCAAAGACAACTGCAGAAATTGAAGTAACTAAACTAAAGGTTTCTAAATACCCCTGATGGTAACAAAGGCTTTAAAGTATCCCTAATAGGCTCAACACAGCTAACTCAAAGACAACTGCAGAGGTTGAAGTAACTAAACTAAAGGTTTCTAAATACCCCTGATGGTAACAAAGGCTTTAAAGTATCCCCAATAGGCTCAACACAGCTAACTCAAAGACAACTGCAGAGGTTGAAGTAACTAAACTAAAGGTTTATAAATACCCCTGTTGGTAACAAAGGCTTTAAAGTATCCCCAATAGGCTCAAAATCGCGTCATATGTCGGAGAGGGTTAAAAGAAAATTTCCACTTGAGGGATTTTTTTCTGGACCCTTTTCTCCCTCATCTTTAGCCCCATTGTTTTTTTAGATTTTAAGACGTTCGCCACATTAGTTTGGCGATTTTCAGAATTTCGCCCCATTCCTGTCAATAATTTTAAAAGCTTTCGTGCCATTTAGGTGTCGATTTTTTTGCGAACGATAGCTAGCCTGTAATTTAGGAGGAAGGCTGGGTCATTTTTGTACCGAAAAATGTACAGATGTATCTTGAAGGGGGGTCTAGGGGGTGTTTTCTAAGCTTGATGGAGGTCTAGGGAGAAAACTAAGATATACAAGAATAAATTGAATTAATAGACCAAGAAAAACGAAAAACGGCCCGTGTCCCCTTAATACAGCCAACTCTCCACAGCACTTGTACCAGGTTGATGTGGAGGTAACTGTACATACCAGACAGTTTCTACCCCGTCACTCTCTCCTTTCCTTCCACCTGTATATGTGTGTGTCATCATCCCCTCCTTTAATTACCTACTTCCTCCCATTAGTAATATTAACTCTAACTCTCTCTCTCTCTCTCTCTCTTACACACACACACACACACACAGACAGACAGACAGACAGGCAGGCAGACAGACAGACAGACAGACAGACAGCACATGGGTGATACAAAAAGTGTCATTGGAGAGTCATTATCCTACCCCTGTGGCAAAGGTTAGGCAATATAGTATTTTATTCGCTGTAAGTAGGCGAGAAATCATGATGAACTCTATATCCTATGTAACTAAAAACAAAAAGGGCTGGAGCAAATGGGCTGAAAAATTTCCACATCTATTCCTTGACTGACTCTTCCCAAATGGTATACATATTAGCTCGATTACTCTAGTGGTTTTGGAGTTTCAGAGGTTATGAGTTAAAGAGTTCAGAGGTCATGATTCCTCGCCTACTTACAGCAAATAGAACCGGTACACCTTTCTTGTTATTACTTCATCCTTAAGGGGAGGTGTTTAGTTTGTTCCCTAGACCAACATCAAGCTTAAAATTACACCTCCTTGAGTCCCTTCCCTTTCAAGATAAATTTGTACATTTTTCGGTAGAAAAATTTCCCGGCCGAAGGCCGCTTCCTCTTAAATTACAGGCTCGCTATCGCTCGCCAGGATAAAATCGACACCTGAATTGCACGAAAGGTCTTAATATGGGGTGAAAGTTCTTAAAATCGCTAAACTAATGGGGCAAACGTTTTATAATATCAAAAGCAATGGGGCTAAACATGAGGGAGAAAGGGGTCAAGAAAAAAATCCCTCAAGTGGAGATCTCCCCTTAGCTATATATACCGAGATGTGTGGGAATTTGTATTTTGTTTGTGTGTGTTCATTGTTTTCTGTTGTGTTGTCCCTATTCGGGCTCTGTCTTGAGTCGGTCACCCCCCAAAAAAAGAAAAAAAGAGGAAAAAAAAGAAAAGTGGGGATTGGGCCTGATAGGATAGAATAGATGTACACATATACAGTCACATACACACACAGTCATATACGCACACATGTACACAATCTCACACATACCCACTCGCACACACAACAGCAAAAACACATACGCCTTATGTGACTGTAGTACAAATAGGCCTTCCAGTTTACTGTTTATTTGAGGCACACACACAGTACACACACACACTCAACACACACACACACACTCTCGACACGCACACACGTCCCCCCCCCCCCCCCCACACACACACCACAAACACACAACATTACAATGATTTTTTCAAGGGTGGGACACACCGCACACTTTCATCTATTGCAATATTGTCTATCTATCTATCTATCTGTGTATCTACATATCTATCTATATATCTATCTATCTATCTCTGTACTGTGTATATATATATATAATATAATATATCTTCACTCAATACACACTCAACACTCCCCAACACACACTCAACACACACGCAACACACTCGATACAATTACTTCCCACACTTTAATCACGCCCGCACACACAAACACACACACGTAACACACATGCATTCAACACACACACACACACACACACTCAACACACACACACACACTCAACACACACACACACGTCACACACATGCATTCAACACACACACACTCACAGACACACACACACACTCAACACACACATATGCATTCAACACACACACACACACACACTCAACACACACACACTCAACACACACACACACACACACTCACTCAACACACACACACTCACTCAACACACACACACACACACTCACTCAACACACACACACCACACTCAACACTCACACACACTTAACACACACACACACTCAACACACACACACACACTCAACACACACTCAACACACACTCAACACACACACACACACACACACTCAACACACACACACACATACAGGAGAAATTACAGAATACACCTTCCTTTTCATGTCTTAAGTCTCTCCTTCTTTCTTTCCTTTACCCCCCCCCCCCTAACACACACACACACACACGCACGCAATTATACAAACAGATGAGTGATGATTAAGTAGACAAAATGATTACATAGATAGATAGATGGATAGATGGATAGATAGATAGATAGATAGATAGATAGATAGATAGATAGATACAGACAGACAGACAGACAGACAGACAGACAGACAGATAGATAGATAGATATATGAAGTGGAAACCGTAGTCTCACCTTGAAAAGTGACATGTAATGGTGGGAGTGGAAAGAGAGAGGGAAGGAGGTAATGAGAAGTTGGAAAGGAAGGGAATGTGTGTGTGTGTGTGTGTGTTGAGTGTGTGTGTGTGTGTGTTGAGTGTGTGTGTGTGTGTGTGTTGAGTGTGTGTGTGTATGTTGAGTGTGTGTGTGTGTGTGTTTGTGTTGGACAAGGTGGTGTGTTTAAAGGTAAAAAATTCACGAAATATGTAGGTTTGCAGGTACATGAGGTTTAGGGCGACAGTTTAAGTGTACACACATCTTTAAAATACGTTGAAATGGAGTGTTTTCGGTTAGGTTAGGTTAGGTTAGGTAGGTTAGGTTAGGTTAGGTAGGTTAGGTTAGGTTAGGTTAGGTTAGGTTAGGTAGGTTAGGTAGGTTAGGTTAGGTTAGGTAGGTTAGGTTAGGTTAGGTTAGGTAGGTTAGGTTAGGTTAGGTAGGTTAGGTTAGGTTAGGTTAGGTAGGTTAGGTTAGGTTAGGTTAGGTTAGGTTAGGTTAGGTAGGTTAGAAATGTAAGGTTAGGTAGGTTAGAAATGTAAGGTTAGGTAGGTTAGAAATGTAAGGTTAGGTAGGTTAGGTTAGGTTAGGTTAGGTAGGTTAGGTTAGGTTAGGTTAGGTTAGGTAGGTTAGGTTAGGTTAGGTTAGGTTAGGTAGGTTAGGTTAGGTTAAGTTTGATCTAGATAGTTTTATTAAGGTTTAAAAATCGAAAAATGTACTCGTAAGCATGCAAAAATAACGTGTGTACCGATAAACACACCACCGCTTGGGTGTGTGTGTGTGTGTGTGTGTTATGTATGTGTGTGTGTATTGTGTGTGTTTCCAAGGTGAGAGAGAGAGAGAGAGATATAATAAGACCTTCATGGTTTCCTCCCCCTCCCCCTCTCTCTCTCTCTCTCGTAATAATTGTATTCAGCTAACTATGATCTCAATAACCATTGATGTAATGAAAATATGAATAGTCTCCTCATACGATTGCACTAGTTCTGTAGTGCTATTAGTTACAACCTGTCAATTAATAATTCAGTCACTACAAGCTTGCTTGTGTGTGTGTTGTTTTTGTTTTTTTTTTTTTTATGAGATACGTATATACAGACCATGTGACAATTAAATGAGGAAACTATAATAACGCATCTGAATAATGCCAACCTGACTTATAAACACAAATATGAATGTAACCAGACGACGATGCTGTTGTTTCAGTGGAATAATGGCTCTTTGAGCAGTATGTATCGCCTTACTAGTGGTTGTCCCCTCACAGGATGGGGGGCGCTGCTCAATAAACTCGTCCCTCGGGGCAAAATCAAATCTCTCTCTCTCTCTCTCTCCCCCCCCCCCCCCCCCCCCCCCCCCCCTTCCCTCTCTCTCCTACCCACAGTCACGCTTCCCTCAAGGCCTTTATCACGCTTAACCCTTTCACGCATATGACGCAATGTTGAGCCTATTGGGGCTACTTTAAAACCTTTGTTACCATCAGGGGTATTTATAAACCTTTAGTTAAGTTACTTCAACCTCTGCAGTTGCCTTGAGTTAGCTGTGAGCTGAAAACTAATTTTGGAGAGGTAAGTTTAAGAGTGAGGGAACTCTATTTCTTATTGCTAATCTGGCAACCTCTGCGTCATTAATGCGTGAAAGGGTTAAGCCGGTATCACACGAGCGCTATTTCCCTCAACATTTATCCTCAACACTGGTCTGGCAGCTGATGAGGTCAACATTGAATATATTTCGGCTACCTAAATTCATCTACCATCAGTCTAGTTTCCGATACCAGTGCAAAATGTTGCCAGAAAAATGTTGATCATTGAATGTTGACTATAAAAGCTCTCGTGTGATACCGGCTTCATTGGCTTGCTTTCTATGACGTCACGGGTGGAATGTAAGGGGAATAATTGTCATATCTGGCTACTCCTTCCATCCATCTATCCATAGCCTATGATAGCGCAGTTGGAATTGTTTTTTTTTTTTTTTTTTTTTTTTTTTTTTTTTTTTTTTCCATGCTTAGATTGATATGCAGGATTCAAACTGCATAATACATCGTAGGCTTGTCCACCATTCTTTAAGGGGAGGTTTTTAGTTAGTTCCCTAGACCTCCATCAAGCTTAACATTACACCCTCTAGGCCCCCTTTCAAGATAAATGTGTACATTTTTCGGTAGAAAAATTTCCCGGCCAAAGGCCGGTTCCTCTTAAATTACAGGCTCGCTATCGCTCGCCAGGAAAAAGTCGACACCTAAATTGCATGAAAGGTCTTAAAATTGACAGAAATGGGGCGAAAGTTCTTAATTATGGGGCGAACGTCTTAAAATATAAAAAGCAATGGGGCTAAATATGAGGGAGAAAGGGGTCCAGAAAAAAATCCCCCAAGTGGAAATCTCCCCTTAACTGTCTTCGTAGCGCAATGGATAAATGCATTGCATTTCGGTGTGAGCATCCTAGGTTCGAATCCCTGGACTGCCACATGTATTTGTTGATCTCATTAAGGGGAGATCTCCACTTGAGGGATTTTTGTCTTGACCCCTTTCTCCCTCATGTTTAGCCCCATTGCTTTTGATATTATAAAACGTTTGCCCCATTAGTTTAGCGATTTTAAGAACTTTCACCCCATATTAAGACCTTTTGTGCAATTCAGGTGTCTATTTTATCCTGGCGAGCGATAGCGAGCCTGTAATTTAGGAGGAACCGGCCTTCGGCCGGGAAATTTTTCTACCGAAAAATGTACAAATTTATCTTGAAAGGGACTCAAGGGGGTGTAATTTTAAGTTTGATGGAGGTCTAGGGAACCAACTAAAACCCTCCCCTTAATGACCTCGACCTGCGCAGTGAACCCAAAAGTGTATCGCGTTCACCTTAGGGGGGAGAGGGGTCGTTTTTATGGTCCACCCCTTTCTTCCTCATCCTTTGCCCCATTAGTTTTCACATTGCGTGACGGTTCATCCCATTAGTTGGGCGATGTTACTACTTTTCACTCCATTTCTTTGTCAATATTAAGACCTTTCGTGTCATTTAGGTGTCGATTTTATCCTGGCGAGCGATAGCGAGCCTGTAATTTAGGAGGAACCGGGAAATTTTTCTACGGAAAAATGTATACATTTATCTAGAGGGGGTGGGCGTGGGGGGGGGAGTCTTAGGTATGTGTGTTTTAAGCTTGATGGAGGGGTAGGGAGGAAACATTTAGGTAGCGAGCCAGCATATATATATTGTTTGTTTACAGCAAGCTAAATTTGTACATTTTTCGATAGAAAAAACGGATTTCTCCATACAATGCTGGCTCGTTATCGCTCGCCAGGTATAAATCAACACCTGGTTGGGGATAAACGTCTTAAAACAGTTGGCTGAATGGGGCCGAATGGATACAAGCCAGGGAAAGAGAGAAAAGGAGAGAAAGATAAAAAAAAAAAAAAAAACGGTGACCCCCTTTAAGCCGGTATCACACGAGAGCTTTTATGGTCAACATTCGATGATCAACATTTTTCGGGCAAAATTTCTGGAATATTTTTGACTGGTATCGGAAACTAGAGTCTATTCGCTGTAAGTAGGCGAGAAATCATGACCTCTATCCTCTGTAACTCAAAAACCACTAGAGTAATCGAGCTAATATTTCTACCATTTGGGAAGAGTCAGTCAAGGAATAGATGTGGAGATTTACAGCCTATTTGCTCCAGCCCTTTTTGAGTTACAGAGGTCAGAGGTCATGATTTCTCGCCTACTTACAGCGAATAGACCATACGTGTGTGTGTGGGATTGTCACGGCTGGAACTTGCCTTTACCCCACCAAGGTCATTGTTTAGCTCTATTAGTTTGGCGATTTTCAGACCTTTCGCCCCATTTCTTTGCCAATATTAAGACCTTTCATGCCATTTAGGTGTCGATTATTTCCTGGCGAGCGATAGCGAGCCTTACATTTCAAGAGGAACCGGCCTTTGGTCGGGCAATTTTTCTACCGAAAAATGTACAAATTTATCTTGAAGGGGGGTCTAGGGGGTGTTTTTCTAAGCTTGGTGGAGGTCTAGCGAGGAAACTAAGAAATAAAGGAATACATTAATTATTAGGCTTGTCACTTCTGGAACTTGTCTTTATGCCAGTCACCCTACCAAGGTCATGGAAAGGTCTTATATTATGCAGAGGCACACTATACAATCTACCATTCGTCACAAACCGACGATACGCTTATTACCGCTTGGCTCACTCTTGTTGTTGTTGTTGTTGTTGTTGTTGTTGTTGTTGTTGTTGTTGTTGTAGTAGTTGTTGTTGTTGTAGTAGTTGTTGTTGTTGTTGTTGTTGTTGTTGTTGTTGTTGTTGTTGTTGTTGTAGTAGTCGTTGTTGTTGTTGTTGTAGTCGTTGTTGTTGTTGTAGTAGTTGTTGTTGTAGTAGTAGTAGTTGTTGTTGTTGTTGTTGTTGTTGTAGTCGTTGTTGTTGTTGTTGTTGTTGTTGTTGTTGTTGTAGTCGTTGTTGTTGTAGTAGTTGTTGTTGTTGTAGTAGTAGTTGTTGTTGTTGTTGTAGTAGTAGTTGTTGTTGTTGTTGTAGTCGTTGTTGTTGTTGTAGTAGTTGTTGTTGTTGTTGTAGTCGTTGTTGTTGTTGTTGTTGTAGTAGTTGTTGTTGTAGTAGTAGTTGTTGTTGTTGTAGTCGTTGTTGTTGTTGTAGTAGTCGTTGTTGTTGTTGTTGTTGTAGTAGTCGTTGTTGTTGTTGTAGTAGTTGTTGTTGTTGTTGTTGTAGTAGATGTTGTTGTTGTTGTTGTTGTTCCCTAGGCTGCCTGGCCGAACAGACAGGTGGGGGGGGGGGGTCTAGGGAGTGTTTTTTTTTTGTAAAGCTTGATGGAAAGGAAACTAAAAAATATATTAAAAATAAATATAAAGACCAAAAAACAAGTACTACCCCCCTGGGATTGCAACACAATCCCACCCCTGCTCTGTGCAGCTCTCCAACCCAAGAGTGAAACGCTATTCTCAGACTTTCTTCTATTCAACTGCGAGCTCTGGAACTCTCTCCCAGAATCAGTCTTTCCCTCTTCCTATGACTTAAATTGCTTCAAAGTGTGTCCAGGCATTTTAGCTCGAACGTCCCTTGATTTCGGCCCTGTCACTCTTTGAAATCTGGGGGAGGCACTCGCTGCAGGCAGTTATGCCTTTTGTCTCCCTCATTCACATAGAAAAAAAAATATATGGGGTGAAGAGTGGTTGGCATCGTCTCTCCTGCAAGGGTTAACTTTGTGCCGATCACTCCCAGAAGGTCTTGGGGAGGTCACTGGCAAATAAAGGGATTCCTGAGGTGAGGCTCAAAGGGTCTATACACGATGGTTGCAAGGGTGGAGGTTTTAGTCTTAGTCTTTGTAGTTTTCTTTTTATTTATCATCATTTCTTCCTTCTCCTCCTCTTTCTTTTTCTTCTTCTGGAAATATATTGAAATTCCAGACCAGACCAGATGGCTGGAGTAAAGTTAGAGAGAAGAGTAATTGGACAGAGGAAGAACAAGCTTAACCCATTGCCTGCTGGAGACGTTCCGGAACGCCATGGCAATTTATAGAAATTTACAGGCTCTTAAAGCCTGTTAAAGCCGTAGAAATCGAGTGTCAGTGGGCGGGAACGTGAGGGGCCCACCTCCGACCGCCAGCACGTCCGTCCGTGCACTGAGACCTCAACCCCAGGTCTCAGCAGTGCTTCCAAAGGCAAAAAAGCGCTACATTGCTAATAAATAGCATGTTTTCCCCAATGTCTATGGTAGCGCTGCGGGTGAACTAAGAAGCTCATTCTAGTGTAATTTTGAAGCTATTTTTGTCTAGGTTTCGGCTGAATTAATTTCATATCATGCAGACACTTGATTAATCATTCAGGAGTGCATGAAGATGCCCTAAATAGCCCAAGTATGCCCACAGCGTAAGGGTTAAAGGGTTTATACAGGACGACTGCCAGGGTGGAGGTTCTAATTATAGTCATCCTGTTTCGTTTTCTTCTTTCTCTTCCATAATTCCTCCTCCTCTTTCTTCTTTATCTTCTCCTTTCTTCTTCTTCTTCTGGACAAACAAAGGGATTTCTCTGGCTCAGAGAGTTTACACAATAACTGCAGCCGCCATGGTGTAGGTCATAGTCTTCTTCCTCTTCTTCTATACTTCTTCTTCTTCCTTCTCCTCTTCTCTCTCGTCTTCCTCTTTCTTCTTCTTCTTCTTCTTCTTCTTCTTCTTCTTCTTCTTCTTGTACAAGGTCTGCCTACTCGTTAATAATACCCGGAAAAAGGAAACACGTCACACTGCCAGTCTTGATTAATTAGTGTTACTGTGTTAGACGTGTGTTGAGGTACAGTTGTCCCCACCATAAGTTCTGTTCCTCTAGTCATTTGTGAGTTATCGAGGTTAATGTTCAAGTGTGTTGGCCTACTTCTTTGCAACAGGGTATAGTCACGGACTCTTGGACACAAATGAATCCGTCTTTCCCTCATCCTATGACTTAAATTGTTTCAAACTCCCGTCTTTCCCTCTTCCTATGACTACAGCTGTTTCAAACTCCGTGTGTCCAGACGTTTTGGCTCGAACGTGCCTTTATTTCGGCCCTGTCACTCTTTTAACTCTGGTGGAGGCACTCGTCACAGGAAGTTTTGCCTTTTGTCTCCCTCATCCTCATAGAAAACAAAAATAAACACAAAAAATAAGTTATGGTAACTTTTACATTTTTTTTCTTCTTTTCTGGAACCACTTCTCCCTCGTGTTTTAGCCCCATTATTTTTTCAGATTTTAAGATGTTCGCCCCATTAGTTTGTCAATTGATTTACCTGTAGTACCATTTAAGTGCTGACATTTTCCTGGTGAGCGATAGCTAGCCTGCAAGACGGGGTATTTCTCTACCGAAAAAGGAACAAATTTATCTCGAAGGGTGGCCTTGGGGGTATTTCGATTGAGGTTCAGTTAAGGGGGCCCACCTCGATTTGTTTCTCTCTCTCTCACTTTCTCTTTGGCTTGTATCCATTCGGCCCCATTCATCCTACTCTCTCTTTCTTTCTCTCTCCCTCTCTCTCTATCTGTGTATCAATCTATCTCTCTCTCTCTCTCTCTCTCTCTCTCTCTCTCTCTCTCTCTCTCTCTCTCTCTCTCTCTCTCTCTCTCTCTCTCTCTCTCTCTCTCTCTCGCGTTTTTTCTACAAACACATGCACACATTATGCTTGCTTTAAAGATGGATGTGATAATTAAAATAGTTAAGATCTGACTGCTAATATGCTAGGTCATGTTTACCCTCAATTAAGTCATATCACACACACACATACACATAGACACACTCTCTAACACACACACACACACACACACACACACGCAACGAGATTTCTCTCTCTCTCTCACCCATACACCCACCCAAACACATATACACACACATATACAGTACATATATACACACACACATATACACACACACACACATACAGTACATATAAACACACACACACACACACAGTACATAGATACACACACACTCACACACACATACAGTACATATTTTATACACACACACTCACACACACATACATACAGTACATATATACACACACACTCACACACACACACACACACACACACACACACACACATACAGTACATATATACACACACACTCACACACGTATACACACACACTCACACAAACACATACACACCCACCCATCAAAAGTAGATGAGAGACGGACAACACGAGCTTAGCTCACTCCACTACAATTAGGTAAATACAATTAGGTAAATACACCCACTACGCCCCTTACCGCCCCCCTATGCTACCTTAAAGGGCGTGGTTACAGATAACTGCACCTTTTACTACAGGGGCGGGGGGGGGGGGGGGTACTTTAAGGGGAAATTTTCACTTGAGTGATTTTTTTTCTTGACCCCTTTCTCCTCCATGTTTAGCCCCATTGCTTTTGAGATTTTAAGACGTTCGCCCCATTAGTTTGTCAATTTTAAGAACTTTCGCCCCATTTCTGTCAATTTTAAGACCTTTCGTGCCATTTAGGTGCTGATCATTTTCTGGCGAGCGTCAGCGAGCCTGTAATTTAAGAGGAACCGGCCTTCGGCCGGGAATTTTTTCTACCGAAAAATGTACACAATTATCTTGAAAGGGGGTCAAGGGGGTGTAATTTAAATGTTGATGGAGGTTTAGGGAACAAACTAAAAACCTCCCCTTAACGGAAGAAAGAGGGAGAGAAGAGAAGGAAGAGATAAACGAACGATAAAAAGAGAATGATACAAACAGAGAAGAGAGAGAAGGAAGAGAGACATTTTGATGGAGGTTTAGGGAACAAACTAAAAACCTCCCCTTAACACACCACCATGAGTGTATTACTTTACCGCGGTTTGTTAGGTTAATCACTCTGCATGAATAACGGAGCTTCCTACCTACACCTGCACCAGGATTACAAAAAATACCCCCCCCCCCCCCTTCGAGATAAATTTGTGCATTGTTCGGTAGAATATGGGCCCGTGCCTCCCAAATGCAGGTTCGTTATCGCTCGCCAGGACTAAATCGACAAACTAATGGGGGCGAACGTCTCAAAATCTAAAGGCTAGATGGGCTAAACATGAGGGTGAAAGCGGTCCTTAACAATCCCTCTGAAACGAACCGCGGACAAAAGATGTGAGAAATATGTCTTGTGTAACCATCTCTATTGAGGGAAAAAACAAACAAAACAAAAACACACACACCCACACACCCATACCCACCCACACACAGACACCCACACACCCACACACAGCCCGTAGCCTAGTAGGTAGAGCTCTCGTCTCACACACGAGGGGTCGGGGGTTCAATCCCCGGCCGGGCGGAGACAAATTGGGCTTGTCTCCTTTCATGTGTTAGCCTCAGTTCACCTAGCTGTAAATAGGTACCTGGAATAAGTGGACGACGTTGTGACGTCCCATCTGGGGTTGGCAAAAATGGTACAAGGCGAGATGGGTATCATATGGTTCACCTAAGCTGATGGCTACCTAAGCCTTCGGGCGAGACGGTACCGTCTATAGTGAGAATGGTACCATACAGATCCACCCTAAGCCTTCGTTTCCGATGTCGCCAATTGGCTAAAAATACAGACTACACACACATCCACAGCCATTCCAACGATACATATAACACCTACACATATAGGAGGCGGGAAATAACGAGCATGCTCACTCCCGCAATACAACTAGAATAAGTACAACTAGAGTAAGTACACGTATTGACAGAGTAAGAAGCGTATTATGAAAAATAGGCCGATGTCATATACACTGTTATACAGTACCGTCACTCTGACATGTTATGAGAGGTAGTGCGGGTATGTGACATAACCTAACCCTGATGTATATAGATTGGCACTTTATAAGAGGGATATATCGACCACAGAGAGAGAGAGTGTGTGTGAGTGAGTGAGAGTGCGCGCATGTGTGTGTGTGTGTGTGAGAGAGTGAGTGAAATATATATACACCTCTCACAAGGAAAATATTGACACCTGGATGGGGGTAAACGTCTTAAAACAGTAGGCTAAATGGGGCCGAATGAATACAAGCCAAAGAGAGAGGGAGAGAAAGAGAAAGAAAGCGAGGTGAGAAATGTATATATTTATGTTTATAGGTCCTTATTGTGTGTGAGTGGGTCTATTCTATATATATATATATATATATATATAATCGTCCATATATAGCTTGAATATAATACACAAGACTTCACCGGTACAGAAAGGGTTAAGATGACCTCTATTGAACTCTGATTTTTTGTCTTTTATTAATGATGGAGAAGCGTATTATGTTTTATTAATGATGGAGAAGCGTATTATGTTTTATTAATGATGAAGAAGCGTATTATGTTTTATTAATGATGGAGAAGCGTATTATGTTTTATTAATGATGGAGAAGCGTATTATGTTTTAAGCTTTTAATCTCGTGTTTTATTTTGTTTTTTCTATGTGATTGAGGGAGGCAAAAGGCATAACTGCCTATAGCGAGTGCCTCCCCCATAGTTGAAAGAGTGACAGGGCCAAAGTCAAGGGACGTTCGAGCCAAAATGCCTGGACACACAGAGTTTGAAGCAATTTAAATCATAGGAAGAGGGAAAGACTGATTCTGGGAGAGAGTTCCAGAGCTCAGCTGTTGAGTAGAAGAAAGTTTGAGAGTAACGTTTCACTCTTGGGTTGGAGAGTTGCACAGAGTAGGGGTGGGATTGAGTTGCAAGACGGGTACCACGTGCCCTACGTAAAGGAGGTGGTATGCACTGGGAAAGCTCTGAGGAACACTGATTATTATAGTAGCGATAGAATAGCGAGAGAGATGCAACATTGCGGCGGAGAGAGAGAGATTGCAGAGAGTTGGTGAGTGGACGGGAGTTAATGATACGAAAGGCCTTCCTTTCAACTTTGTCTAGGAGAGCGGTGTGAGAGGAACCTCCCCACACATGTGAACAATACTCAATACAAGGGCGCACTATGCCCCTGTACAGAGCAAGAAGCTGTGCAGGGGACAAGAACCCCCTAAGGCGGTTGAGCACACCCAGCTTCTGGGAGGCTGCCTTAGCAAGACTGGTACATGCATTTCTCAGTGAATGTAGCTAAATAGATAATGTGCGTATTTGTAATTATGGATGGAGTATTGCATTATGTTTTAACTATTAATCATTTGGTAAGGATGTATTATTCGGACATATCGCCCGCCTTGTTTACACTACTCGCATGCTCCCGATCATGTTCCTGGCAGTCCACTACTAGCATGCTCCCGATAATGTTACTGTCTATTTTAACTGCCGTGGGATACAATAATAGGTTGAGGGGGGGGCAAAGACTTATTGTCATCATCATATATATTGCCAGCAGGGGGCAAATAACAGGAAAAATGGACAGGAACGTAACCGCGAGCACATGACCTATATAAACATTATGACCGTACGCCCGGATACTACATATTTCCTAATCTCTTTTACATGCATTTATCAGTGAACTTTACTTGATTATGTGCGTCTTTGTTCCTCCACAGTAATCGGGGTGCAACAAGATGGCGCTAGAGATCAAGGTGTTGAGCGCTGCCAACCTTCAGAACCTGGAGACCCTTGGCACGAGCGACCCATACGTCACCGTCAACTTCCAGGGTATGTGGGCTGCAGGATCTTGTTGGGGTGTTAGGCTGTATTATGGACCCTTAACCTGAGGGCTACTAGACCCCCTAGGAATTACCATTGCCCTGTGCTAGACCTAGGCCAATATGGCGACTTTTCCAAAACGCAACAAAATAAGATGATGCAGAGACATATTAGTTTCATATTTTGTCATTAGGTATCAATAAATCAGCTGCTAATGGATTCAATTTGCCATCAGCTGAACTAAATCCAACTCTAGTTAATGGAACATTATTGCAGTACTATCCGATGACCTGATTTACGATATTATTATATGTTTTTAGGAGTTTGGGTTTTGGCTTGTCCGAGAACGCATCCACATTTACCCCATCAATTTTAGGGTTTGCTGTATGATTTTTCTATTTAAGATCGGGTTTTCAGGAACGTAGCCCAATCGTATATCGAGGGTGACCTGTATTGTCATTGCAACGATAACATTAGTGCATCATATTGACCGGCTTGGAATATGGCATAGCTAATTACCACCGACAATAATCGTGTTCATCAAGGAATACTGGCCTTTATCCGTAAGAGAGAGGTACTACACATTATTAGTATTCAGACAATTACTTCGGCCTTTAAGAGTTTTACCTCAATCTTTCAAACTGTCTTGATGGCATGTGGTAACCCAGGTTCGAATCACTGTGGATCATATGCTTTCATTAATTTTATTGGAAGGTGTTTGGTGATGTGAGTGAAATGAATAAATTAGATTAGACAAAGAGTTCAAAAGATAGAAGAGTCTTTACTGGATGCCTAGTCGAAAAAGTCAAGGTTTTGCAGAAGTCCGGGATCTAAAAGTTGTGTTTTGCTGTAGTAACACCAATTTGCATATATATATATATATAATTGAACACTTTCTGACAGACAAGAGGAAAGTTATAATTTGCTGTCCTTACCATGAACCTGATTTTTGTGGCAGGCGAGAAGAAAAAGACAGAAGTGAAGTCTGGGACCTTAGAGCCGGTGTGGGATGAGACGCTGAAGTGGGAGTTGTCCACCAAGGCTCTGCGGGCTGACGAGTGTATTGACATCACTGTAAAGGACTATGAGAGGCTCGGCAGGAACAAGTAAGTTTTATTATCCTTTTGTGATTTTATACAAATTTCATTATGATCACAAAACTCTTATCCGTTTTATATTATTATGTTCTCTCCACTAACCAACTTTACTCCTAAACTCGATTAATGAAATTAACAAACACATGTGGCAGTCCGGGGATTCGAACCCAGGACACTCACACCGAAAATCAACACACTTATACATTGCACCACGAAGACAGTTAAAGAATTCTGCACAAGCCTACGATTTATTATGCAGTTTCGAATCCTGCATACCAATCTTAGCATGTATATATGTAATATGTTGGAATATATATACATGCTTAGATTAATATGCAGGATTCGAAACTGCATAATAAATCGTAGGCTTGTGCATATTTCTTTAACTGTCTTGATAGCGTAATGCATAAGTGCGCGGAATTTCGATGTGGGTGTCCTGGGTTCGAGTCCTTGGGGTGCCACATGTATTTGTTGATTTCATTAATTGAGTTTGGGGGTGAAGTTGGTTGGTGGAAAAAAAAACATTATTATATAACTTTTCTCATGCTTTTGGGAGTGGGAATGAAACCCTTTCCAGATCACAAGCTCCCATTATTATCACTGTACTAAGAAGACTAATCCCATTTAGAAACTTGAGTGGTGATGGACCTGTCATAGTTAGAGGGTTAAGATAGTACTTAAACCTTCAATTCCCAGAGGTCATTCCTAAGATAAGTACATTCTTCTGAGAGTAGCATCAATTACGTAGTAAATAATTATCTGACTGAATGGGTTACTGTACCACTTGCGAGTTTCGTTCTATAAGGAAGTTGGAGCTGTAGACAACGATATTTAACAGAATTTAGAGCTAAAATACGGTCGTAGTACATATATAAATACATAAAATCCAATTCAACATACCATTTATCCATCAGAAACGTACATTATTATTGTATTTCTATTTAATATCGATGTTCACGGCTCTCACTTCCTCATAGAACGAAACTCACAAGAAAATCATCTAGATACAGCGAGAATAAAACTGAAAAGATGTCGCCGGAACAGAAGGGGTTAAGTGCGCTTCCGGCGGAAACACCGACACACGACATTGGTGACACTCCTGTAGCTCCGTGTCATCCTCAGTTTGATGGTTTGGATTACGGAGGAAGAAGGTTTACGGGGGGGGTTTAACTGGGCTAGCAGGATTAACCGTGTCAGGGGGATTATCCGTGGCTGGGGGATTATCCGTGACTGAGGGATTATCCATGACTGAGGGATTAACCGTGTCAGGGGGATTAACCATGCCTGAGGGATTAACCGTGTCATTGGGATCAGAGATCGGGTACGGACGTAAAGAGACACTCGTCATCATCGCCGTTACAAATCATGTATGTAAGGGATTCTTGCCCAATGATAATATCTGGCCCAATAATAATGTCTGGGATATTAAACTTTATTAAACTGTTTATCCCTGATGATAATCCCTTTACCGGAGCATTTCTTGCTTTATGCTTCCAGAAAACAACCTTTGTTAAAGAAGGAATAATATACCTTGTATGGTTTTTTTTTTCGTGTGATATTTAATTTAAGCGACTCGGCCAAGGTACGACTGATTACGTTCTTAGCAACCCCCGTATCTATCAGAACATTCTTCACCAACTGTCCATTTATCATAAAGTTGTCATGCCATCGCTGCCGAACAGGGAGAGGTATTTGTTCAGATGGTTTTGATAAAGTATTCCTAATAATTAGACGTGGGGAAGATCGAGATAGCACTAGTGTACAGTTAAATTGATATAAAAAGTCACAACCTAATACTGATTCTTTTCCAGTGGCTACAATTTTTTTTACGGAAAGTTTAGTTATAGATGTGGTGGTCGAGTGGTGAGCACGCTCGCGTGTGAATCTGCAAGACCCGGGATCGAATCCCTGCCACGGCGGACATTTAGTGGGTGTGGTAGTACGTCCTAGCATGTTTCACATGCTTGCACCCAGTCAGGGGACATCCTAACGACGTATACAGACTAAACACACATAACAAAGTCACTCCAACACCCTCCTCTCTCTCCAACACCCCTTCTCCCCTCTCAACACTCTTCTCTGAACTAGTGCCTGTATAGAATCGTAAGATTCAGAGTCGTAAAGATTCCAGGACGAGCTCAATAACGGCGGATCCCCAGATTGGCCGTGGTGATTGCACCTAAACACATATAAAAGTTACAAAAGTTAAAAAAAAAAGTTACAAAAAGAACCAGGACTCTGTACATTAACCCCACGTACTTTACCTACCTTATAATATTGGGTTTCATTTTCATAAGTTTTTGAATTTTGTTCAGTAAATTTAATTTTGTTATTAATGGGAATAATGTCTTCCTTAGGTATTCCACATTTTATTACATTTTTAAAATTTATTATTGATCTACAATTTCCTGAGTCTATCAAAAACCGTATTTTGTCACTGTATACATTTAAGCATGCATAATGCTTTTTGCTAACTCCACCATATACACGTATACTCTTCTCAAGCGGAATGCTTACCTCAGAACAAGTACCCGTCATCGTCAAATGTACTGCAAAGTAATTTTAGATGCTGCTGTGATGACTTTCTGGGCGTGAGTGAAGTGTGGCTCACCTGGTCAAGCAGCTATTTTATCTAGTTGTAAATCTTGTTTTTTTGTTGCATTAAAATGGGGTTTGTGTTGATAAATATATACGCAATATTATATGAGTTGCTAAAACAGACGATTTTATATTTAAAACAGTGGTTTCTAAGATAAATATAAATAATTAAGATCGGGAGTTTAATTTATTTGAATAAGTTACTGTTAATAATCATTTTCTACAATCATCTTGTTTAAAAAAAAAAATTGTAATGGGTAACCTTAGCATATTCGAGTGTCAAGTCTCATCCTTCGATCTGGATTATTAGAGAATAGTAGTGGTGGTGTTGTTGGTGATAGTATTAGTAATGATCTTGATAGTACTAGTGATGATTGTAATAGTAATAACAGAAATCAAAACCTGGATGGGGATAAACGTCTTAAAACAGTTGGCTGAATGGGGCCGAATGGATACAAGCCAGGGAAAGAGAAAAGGAGAGAAAGAGAAGAAAAAAAGCAGGTGACCCCCCTTAACCAAACAACCCGACTCTCTCCACCTCCTCCAGAAAAATCAACCAACCCCCTTAACCTTTTCAGTACTGGTACCATCCTTTTAACTTTATTCTGGCTTCCAATAGACGATCTTATTCAGTTTAAAAAGGACCTCCAACCATTAACAGGCTTCGAACTATCTCACTTAACCCTTTTTACTACCACAGATCCTTGTTAAACTGCAGAAAATCGTCTAAATATAGCTAGAATAATGTTACAAAGACATCGCCGGTACAGAAGGGGTTAAACTGCAGAAAATCATCTAGATACAGCGAGAATAAAACTGAAAAGACGTCGCCGGAACAGAAGGGGTTAATTGCGCTTCCGGCGGAAACACTGACGCACGCCATTGGTGACTCTCCTGTAGGCCCGTGTCATCCTCTGTTTGATGGTTTGGATTACGGAGGAAGAAGGTTTATGGGGGGGTTTAACTGGGCTAACGGGATTAACCGTGTCAGGGGGATTAACCATGTCAGGGGGATTAACCGTTTCAGAGGGATTAACCGTGTCAGGGGGAGTATCCATGCCTAAGGGATTAACCGTTTCAGGGGGATTAACCGTGACAGGGGGATTAACCGTGACAGGGGGATTAACCGGGCCAAAGGGATTAACCGTGTCTGAGGGCTTAACCGTGTCAGAGGGATTAACCGTACCTGGGGTACTAGCTGTGTCAGAGGGATTAATGGTGAGAGAAGGATTAACTTCCAGGGGATTAACTATCTCATTGTGATCAGAGATCGGGTACGGAGTATAGTGGCACTCGTCAGCATCGTTACCCATCATGTCTTCAAGGGATTCTAACCCAATGATTATATCTGGCCCAATAATAAAGTCTGGGATATTAAACTTTATTAAACTGTTTATCCCTGATGATAATCCCTTTACCGGAACATTTATTGCTTTTTGCACCATAAAACAAATTTTGTTAAAGAAGATATAATTGAACTTGTATGGTACCTTTTTTTGTGTGATATTTAATTTAAGCGACTCGGCCAAGGTACGACTTATTATGTTCGCATAAACCCCCGTATCTATCAGAACATCCTTCACCAACTGTCCATTTATCATAAAGTTATCACACCATCGCTGCCGAACAGGAAGAGGTATTTTTTCAGGTGGTTTTGTTAAAGTATTCCTAATAATTAGACGTGGGGAAGATTGAGATAGCGCTATTGTACAGTTAAATTGATATAAAAAGTCACAACCTAATACTGATTCTTTTCCAGTGGCTACAACAAAATTTACGGAAAGTTTAGTTGTAGAACCAGGACTCTGTACATTAACCCCATATATATTACCTAACTTATAATATTGGCTATCATTTTTATAAGTTTTTGAATTTTGTTTAGTAAATTCAATTTTGTTATTAATGGGAATAATATCTTCCTTGGGTATTCCACATTTTATTACATTTTTAAAACTTATTTTTGACCTAGAACTGCCTGAGTCTATCAAAAACCACATCTTGTCACTGTATACATTTAAACACGCAAAGTACTTACTGAAATGTCCACTAAATACACTTGTATCCTTTTTAAGCGGAATGCTTACCTCAGAACAAGTACCCGTCATCGTAAAATATACTGCAAAGTAATTTTAGATGCTGCTGTGATGACTTTCTGGGCGTGAGTGAAGTGTGGCTCACCTGGTCAAGCAGCTATTTTATCTAGTTGTAAATCTTGTTTTTTTGTTGCATTAAAATGGGGTTTGTGTTGATAAATATATACGCAATATTATATGAGTTGCTAAAACAGACGATTTTATATTTAAAATAGTGATTTCTAGGATAAATATAAATAATTATGATCAGGAGTTTAATTTATTTGAATAAGTTACTGTTAAACTTCATTTTCTACAATCATCTTGTTTAAAGAAAACGTTTTTTAATGGGTAACCTTAGCATATTCGAGTGTCAAGTCTCATCCTTCGATCTGGATTATTAGAGAATAGTAGTGGTGGTGTTGTTGGTGATAGTAGTAGTGATGATTGTAATAGTAGTATTAATGATGATGATAGTACTTGTGATAATGGTGTTAATAGTATAGTGATGATGGTGATGGTAGTAGTAATAATAGCGACAGTAGAAATTATGATGGTGACAGTAGTAGTGATGATTGTAATAGTAGTGGTGATGATGACAGTAGTAGTGATGATGGCGCTAGTAATAGTGATGGTGATAATAGTAGTAGTGATAGGCTAATGATGACAGTAGTAACGATGATAGTAATAGTGGTGATGGTGACAGTAGCATTGTATGGAGAAATCCGGCCTCGCCGGAGACATTATTCCATCGAAAAATTTACAAATTTAGCTTGCTGTCAAAATAAAAACATATACTGTATAGTGTATATGCTGGCTCACGGAAAATATGGACACCTGGATGGGGGTAAACGTCTTAAAACAGTAGGCTGAATGGGGCCGAATGGATACAAGCCAAAGAGAGAGGGAGAGAAAGAGAAAAAAAAAGTGAGGTGGGCTCCCTTAATCCTAATAATAATATTCCTATAATTATACAGTACGGTACACCGGGATTCCAACTGTACAACCTTTTGTTAGTGGTCAAGTTTTTATAGGTAGTCAAACCGGGGCAATTTTGTTGGAAGACTCGAATGAACATGAGAAGGAATACAAGGAAATTAACATGGAATAGCATTGTTTTGGCCATTTTATCACTTCCAAAGATATAATTCGAACTATAATCCATAATTTTTTCTTAGAAGACTCGAATGAATTATTACGTAGGCTACCGTATGTTCTCTCCACTAACCAACTTTACTCCTAAACTCGATTAATGAAATTAACAAACACATGTGGCAGTCCAGGGATTCGAACCCAGGATGCTCACACCGAAAATCAACACACTTATGCATTGCACCACGAAGACAGTACATGTATATATGTAATATGTTGGAATATATATACATGCTTAGATTAATATGCAGGATTCGAAACTGCATAATAAATTGTAGGCTTGTGCATATTTCTGTAACTGTCTTGATAGCGTAATGCATAAGTGCGCGGAATTTCGATGTGGGTGTCCTGGGTTCGAGTCCTTGGGGTGCCACATGTATTTGTTGATTTCATTAATTGAGTTTGGGGGTGAAGTTGGTTGGTGGCAAAAAAAAACATTATTATATAACTTTTCTCATGCTTTTGGGAGTGGGAATGAAACCCTTTCCAGATCACAAGCTCCCATTATTATCACTGTACTAAGAAGACTAATCCCATTTAGAAACTTGAGTGGTGATGGACCTGTCATAGTTAGAGGGTTAAGATAGTACTTAAACCTTCAATTCCCAGAGGTCATTCCTAAGATAAGTACATTCTTCTGAGAGTAGCATCAATTACGTAGTAAATCATTATCTGACTGAATGGGTTACTGAATTGACCACTTGCGAGTTTCATTCTATAAGGAAGTTGGAGCTGTAGACAATGATATTTAACAGAATTTAGAGCTAAAATACGGTCGTAGTACATATATAAATACATAAAATCCAATTTAACATACCATTTATCCATCAGAAACATACATTATTATTGTATTTCTATTTAATATCGATGTTCACGGCTCCCACTTCCTTATTGAACGAAACTCGCAAGTGGTCAATTGTGTAGAAATTCATTATCTGACTTAAAGGGTTACTGAATTGCAATGGTTTCCCCCGCTACAGACTTCTGGGCAAGGCGACGATAGCCCTGAGAAATGTCGTGCATGCCGTTCCTGGGACGCCACTGGACTATGAACTGGGACTGTTGGACGCCTCAGACTCGCCCACCGTCGGCACACTCAAGCTCGTGCTCTCCTACAGGCCGCCTGGTATGTAGTTTTCAGGGAGTTAGAGGTTGATTTGTTTACTTACAGTTCATTAATCCTAAAATAGTTTTGCATCGATCTCTGTCTGAGGGCAGTGTCTCGTGACCCGTGGGTGACACAAATGAGCTATATCCAGCACCAGCTAACTACGCTGCCGCGGAGCCCTTCCAGGGATGAAAACACGGACCCAGGATGTGAAGGGGCGTAGATCAAGTCTTAAGTTGGCAGCATAGCCTGGGGTATAGTGATCCATGTCAGGGCTTGAATCTTTGAGGAACCTCAGGATTTGTATGAACCGTACTGGTCCCCTTCATTTAGATAACTCTGGCTACAGTTTGACGGAATGTACCATTCATTGAAATAATACCTACAACCTAGATGAAATTGCCAATAAGCATTTATGAATGACAATATTCAAGTTTTCTAGTTGTATAGAATACTTGTTGGAGTCGTGCTATGCTTGCTTGAGTTAGATCCTCCAAGGAACCTCATTGGTATTCAACAGCACAACGCCACCTGTCTTTCAACAACACTGACGATGGTAGACCAAATCAGGATCCTTATGTAGGTCATGGAATAGGATGTTGTCTTGTTTATTGCCTATTATAAATTAGCGTGATTTATGTGGTGATTATCAATCCTTAAATCAAACAATCCAACTTGAGAAAAATCCCCCACACACCACCTGGGATTGAATCTTGATACAAGTTATTAACCCCTACTGTACCGGAGGATACAGTAATAAAAGTCCCCCCCAATCCCAAGCAATGTGCCCAAAATGGCAAGATAGAACAACCTTCCACCTCGAGAGATGAAGGAATACTGGCTCTCCCAGCCTTTAGAGGGTTGGATATAAGCTGAGAAGTGTTACCATATTGAGAGCAGTACTTAAACGATCGTGGTACCAGGCACAGCCTGATACAGGCAGTTACAAGGGAAGTACATTACTGACGGCTCCCAGCCGTCGCTGGGACTGGGGAGTGACTTATCTACTGACAGCTCCCAGCCGTCGCTGGTATTGGACGGGTTAACAGGCGAACGTGCTAACCACAATCTGGTGATTCTTATATAACAGGGTACGATAAATGATGACCACTTGCTTTAAGCTTTGCTTTTCATACCTGTCCTGTGACTCAATTAAGTCTGCCTATAACTTAAATTTTGGGTGTGGAACAGGTGGAGCAGGTGGGAAGACTGGTGGTGGAAGAGGAGGAGGTGTTAGTGTTGGTGGTGGTGGTGGTGGAGGTGGTGTGGCAGCCGTAGCAGCCAGGACAGCTCAGGTCACATCTACTGACCTGGGGGCTGATGGTGAGTACCGTACTACATTCAAATCAATTAAAACTAAAATAAATACATGTTAATCAGTATATATTTGATACATTTTACATTCCGCGTAATGTTTGTTCACATTATGATGATTCACTTCGTACATATGGCAGCAATGATTAATTAATCTAGCCCAGAGTCATTTGCATTTTTACAGCGATTAAGTGACCACGGTCGACAAATTGTGATTCACATCCTTGATTAGCCAATGGGTTCAGTCGGTTGTGACAGCAATATTCAAAATGGCAGCGTTGTCTATGGAAGCGATGATGGAAATATCAGAATGTTTAGGACTGTTTGGATTGGTCGAGGTTATTGTCGTAAAGAAAGTAAATTTGGCATCAATAGTTAGTACTGTATTTTAATGGTTGTAAATCCCTTAACTATATAATTACACTAACTGAGGTTCCCCCCTCTCCCCCCTCTCTGTGCATATCCCGATGTCGACCATATTCCGATTCTGATCATGTCCCAATCCAGAAGCAGCATTATGCACCCGACAGCGATCACCTACCGATGATGACAGGACACCACAAGTTAAGCTGGTGGGATGAATTATATGTATGTACTGTATATGTACAGTATTTATTTTTTGCTAAAGGCCAACTCTGGGATCCTCTGAATACCCACACCAATATACAATATACTTTACTTGCAGCCCTTATCCCGGATGTGGGTGTGGAAGGGGTGGCGATGATGCCGAACCTTCCCCAGCAGAGGAACCGGGACAGGCTCTCCAATGTTAAGACCAAATTCCAGGTTAGTTTGGTGTAGGTTAAATTACGTTGATTCAAAATATGTAATGTATTGCCTGACATAGAAATAAACCCCTAGAATCACCCTTCATTATGCACTCTAGCGTTATGAGGCAAACACGTTACCACTTAGGTTGGCAGTCTAAGTGTATTTCCGGATCTTGTTTAGTTTAGGCTAACCTATTTTCACTGACTTGTACATAAGAAGATGCCGGCAAGTACGATGCCTGTATAGGGTAGACTGACCAACTTGTAGTCTACACAGTGAGCCAATTAGTACACAGTGTCGATAAAAAAGCATGCCACCCAAAAAGTTAAGGGAAGAACATTACTGTAGTGTCAAAATGTATGATATATAACCCGTACTGTACCATAGGATACAGTACTTAATAAAAGTCCCCAGCAGTCCCAAGCAATGTGGCAAATATGGCAGAAGAGACCACCTATCCATCTCCAAAGATGAGGCAAGACTGGCTCAGTCACCCTTCAGTGGGTCTCATATAAGCTGATAAGTGTTGCCATAACGGGAGCAGTGCTCACACGGTCGTGGTAACTGGTACAGCCTTGTACAGGCAGTTACGAGGAAAGTACATTACTGACGGCTATATCCGTCGCTGGAACTGAGGGAATTACTTATCTACTGATGGCTATAACCGTCGCTGGATCTGTAGGGGTTAAGGTAATTTTTTTATGCTGACATATATGTCTCATCTGCATGCACCTACCCATTTACAGTACCTTGCTTAACTCTTAAAGATCCGAGTGCGCGTGGTTGAGGGTCGTCAGCTACTGGGGTCCAACATGAACCCTGTGTGCCGAGTGTCGCTGGACGGTAACACCCGCCAGACCCGCGTCCACAAGGGCACCAACACACCGTGGTTCGACCAGATATTCTTCTACCAGGTCGAGAAGCTGCCCGGAGAGATTATGGAGGACTTCTTGGAATTTAAAGTGAGTATTGTAGGGTTATTTAATCCTTTTTGTTTTGTTTTATATTTGTTTTCCTGTTGTGTTGTGATGTCCCTGTTCGGGCTTTGTCTCGAGTCACATTTTGTTAAATGCATTGCTGTGGTCATCAAATATGTAGAAACCACTAAAATATAATCCTCAATATGAGCTAATCTTACTATTATGAATTTTGTATCAACTTCTGTGCTCTTTGTCCTCCAGGTCTGCAACTCCTGTGGCATTCGCTCCAGCACCACCATCGGCACTTTCAAGGTTGGAAGATATGAGTGTCTTTGAATTTTCGCTTAGCTTACTGTTAAATAAAAACTGTAATTAAATCTTTTCTTACGGCAAGGTAAAAGTATTAGCCACCTCTTTCTGAAGTTCATTTTAAAAGAGTAGCTTTACACCAAGCTTCTTTCTACACGGCCAACGCAGAAAAGGTCTCATCTACCAGTCACAATGTCAAACAGATTTGAGATATTGGTAGAGATGGAAGACGAACCAGAAGAGACCAGGCTCGTTGGGGATTCCATCCTACGAGGACAGGTCGAAGAGTTCTGCGACAGAGTCCCAAATCAACGAAAAAGATTTTGCATCCCAGGAGCTGGACTGGACGACATTGTGGAAGCCTTCGAAGATACCACAAAGGATGCAAATGAAAATACCCTTTTTGTCATCCATGCTGGTTCAAATGACGTCATGCGCACCAGATCCGAAGAGTTGATGGAGAAATATCGCAAGATGATCCAGCACTACAAAAACAAGTCAAGGAATATCATCATCTCAGGCATTCTCCCCAAGATCGACGCACCTGACAAATTCTACGACAAGGCCTTCAGCACAAATAGCCGACTAAAATATTTGTGTCTGAGGGAAGAAGTTGAATTCATCAACCTCTGGGACAACTTCTACAACCAGCCTACTCTGTTCCGCAAGGATGGCACTCATCTAAACCCTGTGGGTTCAGCATGCATGGGTCGTCTCCTACACGAAGCAGTCCGCAGCCATGGATCAAAAAACGCCATCCGAGAAGAAGCAGCAGTGACATAAATCATCCAACGCCAAGAAAAAAACAGAGGCAACCGAGGACCACCAGCGATAAGGACCGAAGACAGCGAGGACCGAGGACAGCCATGAACATAAATGTAGATCCGACAAGAACCAAAAATATTATTAAAGAGCGTTCCGTGAGTTCTAAAATAACAAATTTAAAGGTTTTCTATGCAAACGCTCGTAGCATACGCAATAAATTTTCAGAGTTACAGGAGCTAGTGTTTACAGAAAATTATGATGTGATTGGCATAACAGAATCTTGGCTCAATACAGAAGATAGAGACTTTTTAGCAGAGTATTCACTTCCCGGTTATGTAATGTTTGAGAAAAGCCGAATAAATCGAAATGGAGGTGGCGTTTTACTTTATATCAAAGAAAGTCTTAACCCTACCCTCTTGTCAAAACCTCAAATTGTGAACGTCGACGCATCTTTTGTGCTAATAAAGAATAATAAAGGTACAAAAATAATACTTGCATTAATATACAGACCTCCAGCTCAATCAGTGCAAACTGACCGAGAAATTTACGAACAAATTGCAGATGTAAGTAACTTGCAAGATACCGTAATTTTTGGCAACTTTAATTTACCTGTGACCAAGTGGGGCGATACTCTTACTTCACACTCCGGACATGACTTGTATACGAACTTGCAAGAGATTTCGCTTTATCAATTTGTTCGAACGCCGACCCGAGGTAATAACGTTCTTGACATTGTACTTGCAACAAAAGAAGAATTAATAGAGAATTTGAATGTTGGTGATGAATTCAGTAACAGCGACCATCGTACGATAACTTTCACTTTAAAGTTTACTAGTAACGAACCAAATAGTAGCATCGAAAAAGTCCCTAATTTCAAGAAAGCAAACTTCCATAAACTTAAGCTATGTTTAAAGAAACTGACTGGAGCTTTTTAATTAACAATAACGACATAAATACATCTTGGAAGTTATTCGAAACCACTTACCTAAAAGCAGTGCAAGACTGCATACCATCGAAAATATGGCGTCCAGGCCATAATAATAAGCCCAAATGGTGGAATAAAGATATTTCAAACTGCCTGCTTGCTAAAAAATTTGCTAATGATAGATTAAAATCCTCACAAAATGACGAAGAACGGGTGAAATTTGTAGAGCTACGACGCAAAGCCAAATAGTTAATTAAGCAAAGTAAAAAAAACTTAGAGTTACATATTGCGAATCAAAGTAAAACAAACCCGAAAGAATTCTATAGTTATATCAGAAAGAAAAAAGTAGTTACTTCAACTGTTGGACCGTTAGTCGATGAAAATGGAGAATACACCAAAGACGAAGTACAAATGAGTAATGCCCTCAATACCTTCTTTGCATCAGTTTTTACAACAGAAGACCTCAGTGATATCCCTACACCATCGCCGATTCAGATTGATAATGCAGATGTTCTAAGCAATATCACCGTTACAGAGAGTAGTATTGAATTGTTTAGATAAACTCAAGGTAAATAAAACGCCTGGACCTGATACAATCTCGCCTAGAGTTCTAAAGCAAGCTAAGGATGAGCTCTCCAAACCACTGACATTACTATTCAATAAATCCTTGCAGTCTGGAACTATGCCTGATCAGTGGAAGCTAGCCAACGTAACACCGATATTAAAAAAAGGCAGCAAATCCCTACCCAGTAACTATCGTCCAATTAGCTTAACCTCAGTTGTATGTAAAATGCTAGAAACGGTCATACGAGACAGACTCATAAATCACTTAGAGGAAAATAACATACTTAAAGATACAGTACTCAACACGGCTTTCGTAAAAAACGTTCCTTTTTAACAAACCTCTTAGACTTCTTCCACGATATCCTCAACCTCTACGATGAGAGTAAAGCTGTAGATATTATATACCTTGATTTTCAAAAGGCCTTTGACAAAGTTCCCCACAAATGTTTACTGCTAAAACTAAAAGCGCATGGAATACAAGACGGTGTGTTGAAATGGATAGAAAATTGGCTCAGCGACAGAAAGCAAAGAGTAGTCATAAACGGTAAGGCATCTAAATGGACCAATGTAAGTAGCGGGGTACCCCAGGGATCGATACTAGGACCAATTCTCTTTCTAATTTACATCAACGACATAGATGAGGGTCTCACCTGTACAATCTCAAAATTTGCTGACGATACAAAAATTGCAAATAGCGTACTCTCAAAAGAACAAGTTGACGATATGCAACACAATCTAGATAAATTGTCATGTTGGGCCCAAATTTGGCAAATGAGTTTCAATGCGGATAAATGTAAAGTACTACATATCGGATACCTAAATGAGAAAGAAAACTATTCGATGAATGGCACTCAGCTTAAGAACGTAAACAGAGAAACCGATCTGGGAGTAACAATATCGAGTAACCTAAAACCGAGTCAACAATGTTCAGAAGTTGTTAAGAAGGCAAACAAAATAATTGGCTTTATAGGCAGGGCATTTGAGCATAAATCAAAAGAAGTTATCCTAACCCTTTACAATTCCTTAGTCCGCCCTCTTCTGGAATACTGCGTTCAATCCTGGTGCCCTTATTACCAAAAAGATATAAACAAGCTAGAACGAGTTCAACGTAGAGTTACCAAAATGATACCTAGCCTAAAGAACAAACCATACGAAGAGCGTCTTAGAGAATTAAATCTATTTCCTTTAACCCAGCGCAGATTAAGAGGTGACTTAATTCAAGTGTTCAAAATCATCAAAGGCATCGACAATATGAACTGTAGTAAGTACTTCACTATCGACCAATCTAATTACACGCGGGGAAACGTTTGCAAAATTATTGGTAAATCTTTTAACTCACACGAATCTAAGAATTTCTTCTTCAATCGAGTTGTCAACTTGTGGAATGGGCTTCCCCGAAACGTTATAGACTGCATCACCGTTGATTCATTTAAACTCCGCTTAGACAAATATCTCGCATCAAACCCGCGACTGACTGCGTTTGTAAATGAATAACTTTATTTTATCCCCCCCTCAGGTACTAACCCATCTGTCCCCTACTAACTTCCTAATCCTGCCACGGACATTAGTTCCAGGGCAGTAATTCCCTTTCCAATGTTCCCTAACCCACTCTAAACCACTGTTTGGACACTTGATCCTCAGTGTTTTGGAGGACAAGCAACCTAGAAGGGTCACTAGATCTGTTGTTGCTTGATTTCCTATGTACTCCTTTGTACTTTGTACAATACATACCCATTCTAAATGTGCCGGGTATATATATGAAATGTTGTAATATTTGACAATTTTATAATGTTGGTTTTACTTTATGGTAGCTTACCGTTCCAGTGTGAAGTTGGTATGGTGTACGACCAGGCTGACCATGCTGTGCTCAACAGGTGGCTGGTGCTGGCCAACCCGGACGAACCTACGCCAACTGTACAAGGTTACAACTATTTTCTGGGCTGTGTTCAAGTTTAGCTTGCACTTACCAGAATAGAGATGGAGTTATATTTTTATAATTTTTCACTAAAAGTGTATATCACGCATATTGTTAACAGTATTACAGTAATTTTGAAGCCATAGTGCAACTATCACCTACGCATCCATAGCTATTAATTAACCACTTGCGAGTTTCCGGCTATAAGAAAGTTGGAGTTGTAGACATCGATATTTAGCAGAATTACCAGCTAAAATACGGTTGTAGTTAATTTATAAACACATACAATCAAATTCAACATACTATTTATCCATCAGAAACCTACATTATTATTGCATTTATATTTACTATCAATGTCTACAGCTCCAACTTCCTTATAGCCTGAAACTCGCAAGTGGTGAATTGACCTAACCTGACCTGACTCGTTCTTAGGGTACCTGAAGGTAAGCGTTGCCGTGCTGGGCCCGGGTGACCTGTGCCCAGACATGGCTGCCCGTCAGAGTGACCTGGATGACGTGGAGGCCAATCTACTGTGGTCCGCCGGCGTCCATCTTCAGCCAGCCACCTTTGTTGTTTCCGTTTACTGCGCTCAAAATCTACCCAGGAGTAAGTAACTTTTTGTATGTTCCTCGCAATCCGATGCCCCGATTTATGATTTTATTATTAGATTAACTTGCTCATGTAGTAATGTACACCCTATGTGGTGGATTGTGTTGTTTTATTTCATAAATTTTATTTTAGTAAGCGTTGTTTCCACATAGCGATTTTGATTAGTTATTTTGCCTTTATATTGTCTCTGTCCAAGTTTTGGTTTGTTTAGTTTGCAAGTTTTACATTTTAACTCATAATTTTCATTGTATTTCTTCTCTCAGTGGATGCCGGCACGATGCAGACCTTAAAAGAAGTACTTGGCGTGGGTAAAGCATCAAAGGAGTTGGTTGACCCGTACCTAATGGCCAGTTATGCCGGTCGGGAGGTTCAGACCAAGATCCTTTACACCAACGAGAACCCAGAGTTTCGCCAAAACCTCCACATGGGCTTCCTGTTCCCTTCCATGTGCAATGTTATCAAGATCACCATGAAGGATTGGTGAGTATTAAGGGGGTCACCGGCTTTTTTTATCTTTCTCTCCTTTTCTCTCTTTTCCCTTTCCCTTCCGCTCTCCAGGAAGATATTGACACTTGGATGGGGATAAATGTCTTGAAACAGTAGGCTGAAAATATGTGTTAAAATATGTGTTAAAAGTGGTCCTTTTATTTATTTAAGTTGTTTTTTCTCAGGGACCGCGTGGGAGAAGATGATACCATTGGGACGGCAACCATTCCTGTGTCGGCTATTTCTGCACCAGGGGAAGATGGTCAGTACAGATTTTATGTGCAAACTATTATATTACACTGAGTTTTTTCTATGTCCCAACCTCGGGACTGTAGGCTGTTCAGTAGCCTGTATTTGTTACGAGGCCCTGAAATTATCAATTGAAGCTTTGAGTTGTTGGGAGCTTTAAAAAAACGGGCTATAGGTCCCTAAAGTTGATAATAAAACCATTGCACCCCCCCCCCCCCCCCCCCCCCCCCGCCCCCCCCCCCCCCCCCCCCCCCCCCAGGTTACCTCCCCACGTTTGGTCCGGCCTGGGTGAACGTGTACGGGGCGCGGCGAGAGTGGGAGCTGCTGGATGGCGACAGTGAGACCAGTATGAACCAGGGACGGGAGGCCGGCTGTGCTTACCGCGGCCGGGTATTGTTGGCACTACACACGCAGGTTGGATCATACCCTCCCGCGCCCACCACCGCCTTGGATAATGACCAGTTTAATAAAGTTAGGGTGAGTAGGTTCTGGTTTATTCACAGTTTAATAAACTATATTTTTATTAATTTCACCACAACACCAAACAAAACAACGAAATTAATGAAAGCATATATGAGATCCACTGGGATTCGAACCTGGGTTATCACACACATATTTATTCACTTAATGATATTATGAGAGGAGCACTTAAATCCATTTACTCATCAAACTAAGAATTATTATTTTGCTTAAGCGTTGTTTCCACATAGCGATTTTGAGTAGTTGTTTTGTCTTTTTACTGTGTTCGTCAAAGTTTTGGTTTGTTTATTTTGCAAATTTTACATTACTGTATAAGCGATTTTGATTAGTTGTTTTGTCTTTTTACTGTGTTCGTATAAGTTTTGGTTTGTTTATTTTGCAAGTTTTACATTATAATATTTGAAAACTTCTCGTCCCAACCACAGAGATTCCGCAGCACCCGCAAGTTTGTGATGATGTGCCAGCTTAGCGGTGCGTGGCTGTTGGGGGCAGCCGGAAAGCCTCTGGAAGTGGAGGTGTCTGTCGGCAACTTTGGCAACAAGCTGGAGAACACAATGTTGCCATCACCGTCATCAACACATCCTTCTAACCCCGTCTTTGATGGCTGCAAGTGAGTCTTAACCCCTACTGTACCATAGGGTACAGTAATAAAAGAGCCCCCCCCCCCCCCCCCAGTCCCAAGCAATGTGGCCAAAATGGCAAGATAGAACAACCTCCCACCTCAAACGATGAAGGAATACTGGCTCTCAGCCTGCAGAGGGTTGGATATAAGCTGAGAAGTGTTGCCAACTCTACAGCAGTGCTCAAACGGTCGTGGTACCAGGCACTGCCTGATACTGGCAGTTACAAGGAAAGTACATTACTGACGGCTCCCTGCCGTCGCTGGGACTAGGGAGTGATTTATCTACTGACGGCTCCCTGCTGTCGCTGGTACAGAAGGGGTTAAGGAGGATTCATATTAGGGTCTTTTCCATCAACATTTTGGACTTAATTAGTACTAGTATTGGTGATAGATTAAAGATAGATTGCTATGGGTGAAATAGTCCATATAAAAGTATATATATCATAAGAAAAAGTAAGATACCAGATGAGAATTGCAGAAAAAGGTGATAGTGTTAATTCACCTTTAATTTAATTCACACAAGCACTTCTTACATCAACACTATTGGTAACTTTGGTCTGGCAGCTTTTACATTAAACTGTCATAATGTGTGGTGCTAAACTGCAAGATAGGATATCAATTGAAGAGCTAAGGAGAAGGTTAGGTATCAAGATATATCAGTGATGAGATGCATACTAGCAGGCTTGGATGGTTTGGACATGTGGAAAGGATAGATGAACAAAGCTGGGTGAAAAGATGCAAGTCCATGAATGTGGAGGTAGCTGCACCAAGGGGCGGACCAAGGAAGACGTGGGATCGGACTTTGCTGTCTGATCTTAAATCAAAGAACGGTTGCATGGAACGCCGCCATTAGGACGTAAGACCAGAACCGCGCTTCGTGTGGAGCACTCAGTCTTTAAATTTGTGTATGTATATGTATGTATGTATTAGCCAGTGATTTGAAGTGACTATCTTGTTCGCATGTACACTCGCTCCAAGAAGTATCTGCACCCCTACGCTGATCATCTGGTGTGTACAGCTCGGTATGGTTGGCAGCTCTGCCTGCAACTATATCCAATATGCCAGAGATGATCCTCTCTGACACATGGATATAGTTGCAGGCAGAGGTGCCAAACCCTATCAAGCTGTACACACCAGATGTTCAGCATAGGGGTGCAGATACTTCTTGGGGTGAGTGTACATCATGAAGTCCAAGGTTCAATTCGTAGTAGGTGGGTAGCTCATGTAGGTTTCTGTAGTAATACTTGTGCAGAAGTTAAATCATATAGCTAAGTACATTGGACCTCTGCAAATATGACTAATTTTATTAACCCATACTATACCAAACAAAATATTATATGGCTAGGAGACTTTAACTTACCAAACATTAAATGGAGACAACTAGAAAACCAGTTAGTGGCAAATAACACCGGAGAAGCAAATACTAATACGAGAGAGCTTTTTGAACTTTGTGATTTTTTTAGTCTTACCCAACATATTGCTGAACCCACACGGGAAAACAATATCTTAGACCTGGTCTTCACTAACAACGACTCTCTAGTACACAGCATTAACATATCGGACACAACATACTCAGATCATAAATTAATTGAGATCAAAACAACCTTAGAAAGTGTACAGACAACCTCAGAATCGAGAACAAAAACCGGCCCCTTCAGTAAATTTAACTTCAATAACAAAAACATTAGGTGGGAAGAGGTAAATCAAGAAATGGAGGAAATAGACTGGGAAGATTTAATGGATAACCTGACACCAGCAGAATGTCTAGTCTTAATAACAGAAACCATGACCCAAATCTGTAGCCACCATATACCTGCAAGACAAACAAAACGAAGAAGCAAACAAGATCGGGAAAGAAGGAGGCTGTACAGAAGAAGAAAATTACTCACACAAAGACGCACACATCAAAATCTACAGGATAGGCAAAAGGTCGAAATAGATAGAGAAATTGTGGAAATTGAACAAAGGCTAAGAATATCATATGAACTACAACATATGGAAGAGGAGAGGAAAGCTATTGCAGGTATAAAGGAAAATTCCAAATACTTCTTTTCATACGCCAAACAAAAGGCTAAAACAACATCAAACATCGGCCCACTGAGCAAAGGGGACGGCTCTTTCACAGGGGACAAAAAGGAAATGAGCGAACTCTTAAGCAGGCAGTATGAAATGGCATTCAGTGAGCCTGATGAAACAAAAGTCATCAGAGACCAAAATATATTTTTCATGGAAACCTCCCCCACGGAAACCCCTCAGATGCTGGATATTGATTTAGGTCCAAAAGACATAGAAGAGGCCATTTCCAACATGCCATCCCACTCGGCACCAGGCCCGGACTCTGGAATTCGATCCTAATGAAAAAATGTAAGGAAAACCTCTCAAAACCCCTGGCTATAATGTGGAGGAGTCTAGACACTGGTGACATACCAGATAGCTTGAAAAACGCAATAATTGCCCCACTGCATAAAGGAGGGAGTAAAGCACTACCAAAAAACTACCGCCCGGTAGCTCTAACCTCTCACATCATTAAAGTTTTCGAGCGAGTCCTGCGAAGCAAAATTTCAACATTCATGGAGACAAATGAACTACACAACACCGGTCAACATGGGTTCAGAGCGGGAAGATCATGTCTCTCACAACTTTTGGAACACTATGACAAAAATCTTAAAGCGCTAGAAGAAAAGAAAAACGTGGATGTCATTTACACCGATTTTGCTAAGGCATTTGATAAATGTGACCATGGTATAATAGCCCACAAACTGAAAGCAAAAGGTATAACTGGGAAAATCGGACGGTGGATATACAATTTCCTCGTAAACCGAAAACAATCGGTAGCAGTAAACCAAGTCACTTCTGAGCCTTCGGATGTCAAAAGCTCAGTGCCCCAAGGAACAGTGCTAGCGCCCCTTCTGTTCCTCATACTAATTTGCGACATAGATACCAACACCAGACACAGTACGGTGTCGTCTTTTGCTGATGACACAAAATTAAGCAAGATAGTAAACACACAAGAGGACACGGGCCGACTGCAGGAAGACATGAATGTAGTGTTCCAGTGGACCAGGGAAAACAACATGCAATTCAATGAGGACAAATTCCAATTAATACGGTACGGAGATAATAATGGTGTTAAAGAAATTACAAATTACTTAACAGAATCTAACCACATAATAGAACGGAAAGACAGTGTGAAAGACCTTGGGGTATTAATGTCTGAAAATATGGGTTTCAAAGTACATAACCAGGTCAAAGTGGCGGCTGCGAAACGTCTAACGGGTTGGATTCTGCGTACTTTTAAAACACGCGGTGAATTGCCTATGATAACGCTCTTCAAATCTCTAGTGCTACCGCGGCTTGAATACTGTAGCGTATTAACATCCCCATACAAAGCAGGTGAAATAAATGACGTAGAGAGTGTACAAAGAAATTTCACTTCGCATATAAGTTCGATAAAACATCTACACTATTGGGAGCGTTTAAGAGCACTGAATCTGTACTCACTGGAACGTAGAAGAGAACGTTACCTAATAATATACACGTGGAAAATCGCAGAGGGTTTAGTACCAAACCTACATACTCCGATAGTCATGAAATTCAGTGATAGGAGAGGCTGGGAATGCGAAATCCCCCGGATGAATAACAGGGGTGCTTGGGCTCTCTGCGAGAGGGCTGGTTATCACACAGAGGCCCACGTCTCTTCAACAAACTCCCACGGCGAGTAAGAGACATGAGGGACATCTCGTTAGACAACTTCAAGAGAGCCCTAGGTGTCGAACTGCAAAAAGTGCCAGACGAGCCCATCCTCGCAAGGGAGCGAGCTGTCGCTTCAAACAGTCTACTGCACCAAATCACCACCCATAACGAGGGGCGTCGCGCTCCTTGGTGCCGCTAGAGGAGCGGCGAACACATCCAAAGGTAAGGTAAGGTATACCGGTGCCATCCTTTTAACTTTTTTCTGGCTACTTTTAGACAATTTTATTCAGTTAACAAAGGGCCTCCAGCAATGAATAGGCTTCTAACTATCTCACTTTACCCATTTTAGTTAGTTATGTAGAGCAGATTAACCAGACCACTGAGCTCCATACGGAACTCTCATAGTAGTACCACAGATCCTTTTTAAACTGCAAAAATCGTCTAAATATACTGTAGCTTCAAGGGGTTAATAATGTCTCTCTTGTCCAGGTACTATTTCCTGCCGTGGTCGGGTGCTGAACCTTTTGTGACCGTACACTGTGACTTTGAGGACGTGACTCATCGCCTCCATGCTGTCAACCACATCACTGCCATCTCTTCTGTTAGTATTATGTTTTTTACACCAACCAACTTCACCTCTAAACTCAATTAAATCAACAAATACATGTGGCACTCCAAGGACTCGAACCTAGGATACTCACACCGAAATTCCACGCACTATGCATTACGCTATCAAGACAGTTAAAGAATTATGCACAAGCCTACAATTTAATATGCAGTTTTGAATCCTGCATATTAATCTGAGCATGTACATATATTCCAATTGTGCTATGGTAGCCTAATGTATAGACGAATGGAAAGAGTAATTAATGGGGGCACTTAACCCTTAGGAAGACCTCGCTATAAATTGCTCCTGAACCAGAATTAATTATTATGTTTTTACGCCAACCAACATCACATCTAAACTCAATTAATGAAATCAACAAATACATGTGGCACTCCGAGGACTCGAACCTAGGATACTGTCACTCAGGGTGTTAAACGAAAGCCTACTTCATGATACTATTTGATAATTATTTGATAAGTTGTTTTGTCTTTTTACTGTGTTTGTCCAAGTTTTGGTTTGTTTATTTTGCAAGTTTTACATTATAATTTTTTTGGCCACATATTGATTGATGAAATGTTGATATATGCAGATGGTGCAAGATGATGTGGAGCGCGTGGAGTGTCTGCTGCGAGGTAACAAACACGACAAGGGTAGCAAGGAGGTACAGGAGGCGGTTCATGCGGCGATATCTAGGCTTGAGACGCTCTGCAGGTATCTATCTATCTATTGCTGGACGTCTTACTCCCCATAATGAGGGTAGCCATACACAGAATGACCCCAAGCGTACCTATTCCCTGTAAGAGGGACAACCCGAACCAGTTTACTGAAGGACTTACAGGATTGACCACTCAATTTATCTTGTGTCGTCCCAGTTTTGGTTTGTTTATTATGCAAGTTCTACATAATAATAGTAAGAAATACATAATTGGCTTTCCTAGCTCTACAGTAATTATATGCAGAGCTGTACTGGTCTGTGAGATTGACTGCTTTTTAAAATGAGTGGAAGATGTGCACCCCTCACTTACCACATACAGATTCAAATTAGCATTCATTAACTTCTGTGGTTCCATATCAAGCCACCATTAGATCTTTTCAATCAGTCCTAACAAATACTAGTTGAGATGGTCTACTGGCTGTGGTGTACTACAGTATTCATAATTGCTGAGGGGCACAGGGCCTTGGGTGGGGCTTCGGTTTCCCGGGCGTTTCCGCACTCTCCTCAGCTCCCCGCCTTGGAGTGGCTTCGGTCACCTGGGCTTTATTAGTGGTTGTTGTTGTTGTTGTTCCCTAAGCTGCCTGGCCGAACAGCCCCGAGTCCCTAAGGAAGGCCATGGCCATGGTGTGGCTTTCCCACAGAGCTCTCAAGGAGTGTAGATTGTGTTGTTGGCATAAGTGATTGTGTGAAATGCAGTCTTCTATGATGTGTTTAATGGTATGGGGTGCTGTGTTACAAACTGGGCAGGTGTCGACGACGGAGTCATCCAGTCTCTTCTGATAGCTCAGAAGAGCTGGATGGTGCCCACATCTCAGCCTAGCCAGGTGGACTCTGTCCTCGCGAGGAAGGGAGGATTCAGAAGGATAGATTTCGGGAGGTCGTGCTTGCAGCTGCGTGTTGTCTATGAGTGAGTGGATGGAACGGCGAGAGATATGAGTATGGATGTGCTGGTAAGCAGGGAGGGTTTTGTGGGGGCGCTCGGGAATTTGGGGCTGTTCGGCCAGACAGCCTGGGGAACAGCAACAACAACAACAACAAGAACAGTATCATAATATTTATCTGGTTGTGTGTCTCCAGTCAGGAACTCCCGAGCTCCGACCCAGTGCGCCACACAGAGACGTCACTAGACACCCACCTGCGAGCCTTGAGACAGAGGGAACTGTCAGTGTTGGGGGCAGCCGTACAGACCTGGAACGCTGACGACCCGGACGGTGTGGTTGGGGAGCTACATGCTGCCCTTACCAAGCTGGATAACCTGGCTCAGGATGTGAGTTTGTGGATTCTGTTCTTTTATTTATGAATTATTATTTTGCTTAAGCGTTGTTTCCATATAGCGATTTTGATAAGTTGTTTTGTCTTTTTACTGTGTTCGTCCAAGTTTTGGTTTGTTTATTTTGCAAGTTTTACATTATAATAGTCCATTTCAATATTTGCTTGCTTTTCCTATTCTCCTTGCAATTCACCTTTCCTCTTCTCTTCAATTTCATAAAAAAAATCAATTGATAAACAAAAATATATATACAGTATATGATAAAGTATGCTAAGAATGTTTTCATATACAATAGGTGTTAGTCCATCCTGGGTTGATATTTACAATGATTACCATGATTGCTCTGCATGCTCTTCTTACCATGTTAGCTTTGTATCGTGTTTGTCTCTACCCCACGACAACACCACCAGAGCAACCTACCCGATGTGTTCCTACGGCTAATGAGGGGTACGCGGTGACTGGCTACATCCGCACCCCACCCCGTCATTTATTGTGTACCATTATATCCCTGCTTACCCTGATTACCCTATGATGTCTACTCTGCTTATTTATATATTTTGCCATGTTTACTGTTTACTCTGTGTACTCTATAATGCCTATTGTCTTTAGTCTGTATACTGTTGTTCTCTTTACCATGATTACTATTTACTATGTTGTATTTACCTTGGTTACTATTTACTATGTTATATTTACTATGGTTACTATTTACTATGGTTACTATTTACTATGGTTACTATTTACTATGTTGTATTTACTATGCTTACTATTTACTCTGATTATTTTACTATGGTTACTATTTACTATGTTGTATTTACTATGGTTACTATTTACTATGGTTACTATTTACTATGGTTACTATTTACTATGTTGTATTTACTATGCTTACTATTTACTCTGATTATTTTACTATGGTTACTATTTACTCTATTCACTCTTTACTTACTTTGCTTACCACGTTCACTATTTACCCTGCATACCGTACGTTACCATACTTACTGTTTACTCTGCTAGCTTACCATGTTTATTGTTTACTGTTGACCATGTTTACTGCCCCTCAACTTTCTCTTCATAATTGCTGAGGGGCACAGGGCCCTGGGTGGGGCTTTGGTTTCCCGGGCGTTTCCGCACTCTCCTCAGCTCCCCGCCATGGAGTGGCTTCGGTCACCCAGGCTTTATTGTGGTAGGCAGGGAGGGTTCTGTGGGGGCGCTCGGTTATGGCCTTGGCATTGCTCGGGGCCTTGGGGCTGTTCGGCCAGGCAGCCTGGGGAACAGCAACAACAACAACTGTTTACTCTGTTGTTTACTCTTTTTTTTGCCATATTTACTGTTTTCTGTTTTATTGTTTAATCTATTTTCCATGTCTACTGTGTTGTCTGCTTACCATGTTTACTGTTTAATTGGCCTTGTTTACTGCTCAATCTGAAAAAATGCAGGTCTGTGATTGTGGAGGGAGCTGCACCAAGGGGTGGACCGAGGAAGACCTGGGATCGGACTATACGTGCCGATCTCAAATCTAAAAACTTGACAAGTGAAGCAAGCAGCCCTTTACAGGGTTGCCTGGAACGCCACCATTAGGACAAGAGACTGAAACTGCACGTATGTGTGGAGCACTCAGTCTTAAAATGTTATGTATGTATGTATGTATGTATGTATGTACTCTGTTTACGATTTAATCTTCTTACCATGTTTTCTGTTTACTCTGTTTATCCTGTTTACTGTTGTTACACTGTTAGCTATTTACCGTGTTTGTGCGTTTACCTCCGCAGCCCCAGAGCAGCTTGCCCGACGTGTTCCTTTGGCTGATGAGCGGGACGCGGCGCCTGGCCTACGTCCGCATCCCCGCCCACTCTGTACTGTCCGCCCACACACCCTCGGCACAGGGCGCGCTGGCTGGGAAGTTCAACACCTACACCTTCGTTAATCCGGGTATGTACTGAAGAGGGAATGACTTAAGCCGGTATCACACGAGCGCTTTTTCACTCAATATTTATCCTCAACACTGGTCTGGCAGCTTATGAGGTCAACATTACATATATTTTGGTTACCTAAATTCATCTATCATCAGTCAAGTTTCCAATACCAGTGCAAAATAGTTCAGAAATGTTGCCAGAAAAATGTTGATAATTGAATGTTGACTTTAAAAGCTCTCATGTGATACCGGCTTTAGTATACAGTCAATATCAATAAGTCACTGAAAACCTTGATAATTTTTGTGAAATCTTAGAAATCTTAGAAACATATATGGACTGTCAAGAAACTAATGAATACATGTGGTACTCCAAGGATTCGAACGTAGGATACTCACACCGAAATTCCGTGCACTAACAATTACGCTATCAACACAGAGATTATCATTGTCTTGATAACGTAATGCATAAGTGCGCGGAATTTCGATGTGAGTATCCTAGGTTCGAGTCCTTGGAGTGCCACATGTGTTTGTTGATTTAATTAATTGAGTTTAGAAGTGAAGTTGGTTGGTGGAAAAAACATAATAATCCTACCGGATTCGAACCTGGTTTACCACATACTGTACAGATCTTAAACACTAACCATTACACCATCAAGACAGTTATTTTGTTTTCCTTGGTGCAGATGACGAGACTGGGTGGGGCGTGGGTGGAGTGGTGAGGGCGTCAGTATGGGTGGGGCGGGAGGAGGACGTGCGTACATGGTGGGATGCTCGACCTTACCTCCAGCTCACCGTCTACGCAGAGACCTACGAAAACCAGGTCAGTGTAGTTGGTTTAGGTGTAATTAGTCCATGTACAGTCGGGCTAATAAAGTCATGTCCCAGCTGGCATTACGTTTGGCTCGCTCTGTGCTGTATTAATGTCTGTCAGATGTTGAATAGGGCGGGTAAGTGTAAGAATATGGTTTTATATCTCACTCCAAAAGAAGAAATCATGTGTATATATTGCTGATACCAATTATTGATCAAAACTGTACAGTCAGGCTAATAAGTGATGTCTTGGATATTTTGATCAATAATTGGTATGAGCAATTTCTAAAACTTGATTTATTTGTTTCAAGTGAGATATACAAGCATGCTCCTACATTTACCCACCCTATTCATTAAAAAGCACACCTAAAACTACCCCTAACAACGAAAAATAAAAGAAATACAGTACTTGTAAAAATCGTCCCCAGTGTAAAACTGGATTTTTACCCAGTATCTCTTTTATAAATCTATGTTTACCCCCAGGTTGTGTCAATGCCTGGTAGTGGTAAGTGGCAGGATAGTGGACTGCTCATGAGACGCCCCAAGTTCTCTGATGCTGACGGTCGGCTGAGTCTGCCCCGTGAGGCCTTCCCCTCACCCGACGGCTGGGCCTTTCAGGGAGACTGGTTCGTCGACCCTGACCCAAGGTAGGAGTTTGATCAAGAATTATTATTAAGATTAGGATATGATAATTACAGTAAGCGTTATTTCCACATAGCAATTTTGATAAGTTATCTTGCCTTTATATTGTCTTTGTCCAAGTTTTGGTTTGTTTAGTTTGCAAGTTTTACATTTTAAAATATAGCCAGAATAAAATATAGCACACGTCGCTGGTACTCAAAGGGTTACGATAGAATTTAGAGGTAAGAAATTAGTCCCTACTCACCTTTATAGCTAACCCAAAATTAAACTGATTTCTATTGTATCTCTTTGCTCTCTTCCAGCGTTCAGTTTGAGGCGGATGCTGGTCGTCAGGCGTTCACGGAGGAAGTGTTTGAGCAGAGTATGCGTCTTCCGGGGGGGACCTGGATCCCCGCCCCCAACTCCTGGGCTGATGCTCGGGGGGATCCAGTCACAGGGAGGGACCAAGTTGAACTACCAAGGGGGTGGGCTTGGCGGGATGCCTGGATGGTGAGTACACGTCTCCCTTGATTTATGATTGGCTTACGTTCCTGAAAACCCGATCTTAACTCATTAACCCCTCCAATCCCAGCGACGACTATAGTCATCAGTAGATAAGTAACTCCCCAGTCCCAGCGACGGATATAGTCGTCAGTAATGTACTTTCCTTGTAACTGCCTGTACAAGGCTGTACCAGTTACCACGACCGTTTAAGCACTGCTCCCGTTATGGCAACACTTCTCAGCTTATATGAGACCCACTGAAGGGTGGGAGGGCCAGTTTTGCCTCATCTCTGGAGGTGGAAAGGTGGTCTCTCCTGCCATTTTGGCCACATTGCTTGGGACTGCTGGGGACTTTTATTACTGTATCCTACGGTACAGGTTAAAAGTGGGCATGCTTGTTGACATGACCATATTGCTGGGCGGGTATATTTACCGAAAACGAGCTTCATTCAATGCTCTTTTTCATGCATAAACAAGAGCCAGAGCGTAATACAATTATATATCCGTGAAAGGGCGATAATAGAGCTTACCAATGACGCCTGAATCATCCTTGTACGACCACGGGTTATCTTTTAGTGATCGCGTAACCGGAGGTGAAAATACCCTAAAATAAGGTAATTCCGCGGTTTTTCCCTTGTCTCGCGAGGTACGGCGGTAAGGATGAGCCATACTACGTGTCAGTTACGGCCCAGCGGTGGTGCCGAGTGGTCGAAGCCCAGCTATCGTCCTCCCAACGCGCGGACTCTCTCTCAGAGCTCATAACGTCCTCAAAATGGCACCCATCATATGATGGGCACCGCAGGTTTTTTTTTTTTTTTTGTTTTTTTTTCTATGTGATTGAGGGAGGCAAAAGGCAGAACTGTCTATAGCAAGTGCCTCCCCCATAGTTGAAAGAGTGACAGGGCCAAAATCAAGGGACGTTCGAGCCAAAATGCCTGGACACACAGAGTTTGAAGCTATTTAAGTCATAGGAAGAGGGAAAGACTGATTCTGGGAGAGAGTTCCAGAGCTCAGTGGCCAATATTCTCTCTCCCGTCATATGACGTTCACCGTCAGTTGAGGGTTAAATATAAAAATTGTAATCGTACTAAATGGGGATGTGTTCTTGGACCAGCCAAAACCCAAACACCTAAAATAAAAAACAGTAATAATATTGTAAATCGGGGCATCGGATAGTGAGGGAGACCTGTATTCAAAATTTGTAAGGCCTAAGCTGAATATATTTGACTTTGTTTTTGGTTTATAAAAGAATATGAGAACCTTTGCTTGAAAGTGAGTCGGCTACTGTGAACTAAGAATACACATACTGTACTAAAATTTTGTTTTTTCTATGTGTATGAAGGAGACAAAAGGCAGGTTGACTGTACGAGTGTCTCCGTCAAAGCCAAAAGAGCGACAGAGAGCCAAATTCGAGGGACGTTGGGGGTTAAGAACAATTAATTTAAAAAATCAATAATAACAATAGAAAGATATAAACAAATAATGCATACAGACAAAAAGTAAGCAGAGGTTATTCAAGAAATATCAAGTTAAAAATGCTTGATTAAAATTATTGATGTCAAATTTTAGAATACAGTCAGACCTACCTGCAAGAACGATATCAGGAAGTTTAGCTTCCCCTATAGATGTATTGACAAATGGAATGGGCTGGAGGAGGAGGTGGTAGGGGCAAGGAACATCCATATTTTCAAGAAAAAATTGGATAAAAAGTAGACTGAGAGACGGGACAACACGAGCTTAGCTCAACTCCTGTAAACTACAATTAGGTAAATACAATTAGGTAAATACAATAATTGACCTTAAAAAGATTAACTTTATGCTGTACAGTACTTCTTCCCGTCTTCCTCCTTCAGTACGACCTTCAGCGTGCAGTGGACGGCGAGGGTTGGGAGTACACGATGGAGTCAAGCCTGGTGGGATGGTCACCGCAGGAGAAGATCTATCACCTCAGACGACGACGACGCTGGGTACGAGAGAGACACCTGGTGGAGAAATTCGAAAAGGTTAGTCTGGTCAGGGTTGAATGTTTATTGTAAAGGCTTGATCACGTCTAGCTTTTGTATTCTTTCTGCTCATGTTAAACCAAGGCCATAGATGCTCTTTTTTTTTCCCCGACTTCCCAAATTGACGTGACGATAGTGCGTTGTTATATGTGCGATTATTTGCTTTGGAAACAGATTAACTTGTTTATGTAGTAATGTACACCCTATGTGGTGGATTGTGTTCTTTTATTTATAAAGAATTATTATTTTGCTTAAGAGTTGTTTCCACATAGCGATTTTGATAAGTTTTATCTTTTTACTGTGTTCATCAAAGTTTTGTTTTGTTTTTTTGCAAGTTTTACATTTGAATTACTCTGCTCTCATTCCTATTCCAGAAAGTGACTGCCCCGGTGGATGGGTGGGAGTACGCCCCGCTGTTCATCATGCAGTTCCATGCACTGGAGCGAAAGGTGGATATGGTGCGGCGGAGGCGGTGGCGTAGACGGCTCGTTCCCTCACAGCCCGGACTGCCACCCACTCCACGACTTTCTGTCAAGGCCGGGAAAGGTTAGATTGTTATGTAATGGTTAGAGTGTTTAAAAATCTACTACTAATAATATTTGTTCTTATTTTCTTTTTACTACTACTACTACTACTACTACTACTACTACTACTACTACTACTACTACTACTACTTTTCTATGTCTGCTACTACTTCTACTATAATATTTGTATAATACAGTACAGTATATATATATATATATATATATATATATATATATATATATATATATATATATATATATATATATACTGTATATATATATAATTATGTATGTATTAGTTATTAGATATATTGATATTCAAATATTAACAATTATATATCTCTTGTGACCAGGCGATGACGAGATCACTCAACTGACCTGTCCTCGCATGTATGTTGTGAGTGCGGAGAAACACAAGTACCAGCTTCGTGCCCATATATACCAAGCTCGGGACCTGCCTGCCGGGGACAAGACGGGACTGTCAGGTGAGATTCATATGTCTATGATATTTAACAAGGTATTGATGTATAATGGTACAAAATTTGGTTAGTTAAATATGTTGCATAATATATTTTAAGACATGAAAATTATATATTATGGAATTAGAATTGTGCATATCCATGTCATCCTGATGTAGTTTATGTAATAGTAGTCTTTGCAGTATATTATAGTTCTTCTAAATATAACTACATACTGTATATAGCTACGAAAATATAATTTGGAGAATGATACCGACAATGCTATGTAAGTTTGGAATTTAAGATATTTGCTCTCATGTTATTTTGTAGATCCCTATGCTGTGGTGAGCTTCTGCAATGTGACCCAACAAACCGAGAAGCAGCCCAAGACCCTGTGCCCCACGTGGGACCAGACGCTGATCTTTGATGAGGTGGGGATAACAGGACCCTTCGCCACCACCGCTACCCAGCCACCGCAGATCGTTATTGAGGTGTTCGATTGGGATGCCAGGGTAAGATATGATAATGTATGTATGTATGCCACCCCCCCCCAAAAAAAAAAAAAATAAATAAAAAAAAATAAAACAAATAAAATAAAAAAAAAAATTTAAATTTTTAATATTTCAAATTCTAATTCTAAAGTACTTTCCAATTCTGAATATATGTAATATGTTTTGCAGGGAGCTCCGGAGTTCCTTGGTCGAGTGTTGATCTCCCCGACTGTGGTAGACCCCGGGCAGGGCTACCAACCCCGCCCCCTCCGCTGGTTCCCCTTGGCCAGAGGAGATGCCACGCAAGGTACAGTACAGTATATGTCAAACTTTTAACTTTTTTTTTAGATAGTCTTGGATTCAATGTTATGCTTCATAGTTGTTGTTGTTGTTGTTCCCTAAGCTGCCTGGCCGAACAGCCCCGAGTCCCTGAGAAAGGCCATGGCCACGATCGGGCTTTCCCACAGAGCTCTCATTGAGTGTAGATTGTGTTGTTGGCGTAAGTGGTTGTGTGAAATGCAGTCTTCTATGATGTGTTTAATGGTATGGGGTGCTGTGTTACATCCCGGGCAGGCGTCGACAACGGAGTCATCCAGTCTCTTCTGATAGCTGAGGAGAGCTGGATGGTGTCCGCATCTCAGCCTGGCCAGGTGGACTCTGTCCTCGCGAGGAAGGGAGGATTCGGAAGGATGGATTTCGGGAGGTCGTGCATGCAGCTGCGTGTTGTCTGTGAGTGAGTGGATGGATCGGTGAGAGATATGAGTATGGATGTGCTTCTGGAAGTTGGTTCGGGGTGGGCAGGGAGGGAGAGAGGACAATAATTGTGTGTGATACCGTGTGCTGGGTGTTGTTTTGATATTTCTTGGTGTCTGTGGGTGTGTTGCCATGTAGTTTAGTGGGTGGTCTTGGTTCGTGGAGGCTGCTGCCAGGAATAGAGTGCCTTTCATGTCCAGATGGTCTTTGACTTTGAGGATTTTGGTTTCTTGATGTAGGTGATCTGTGGGTGCAGTAGCTGTGCAGCCTGTAATGATCTTCAGGGCTTTGTTTTGAATAGTCTGTAAGGTCTTATGATGTGTTTCAGCTAGGTTAGAAGCCCAGGCTGGGCTTGCGTATTCCATCACTGATCTTATGTATTGTTTATATACTGTGGTGGTAGTTTCTTTGTTGTGTCCAAATTTTGTGTGAGCAAGTGACCTGAGGGCATTAAGTCTGGGTGTCAGTTTCTTTTTAATGTTTGTGGTGTGCTGTTTGAATGTCATATGAGTATCATATGTTACTCCTAGGATTTTGGGTGTGTGTGTATGTGTTAGGGGTGTGTTGTTTATGGTGAGTTGAGGGATGTATTCTTGTTCTCCTGTCCAACTTGTGAGCAGGGTTGCGGTGGATTTGGCTGGGGCTAGATTAAGTCTGTTTGTAGTGCACCAGCCATGTAGTGTGTTGAGATAGGGTTGAAGGAGATCTGTTGCTCTTTTTGGGTCATGGTGTGTGCATGTGAGTGTTGTTGTTGTTGTTGTTGTTGTTCCCTAACCTGCCTGGCCGAACAGCCCCGAGTCCCTGAGAAAGGTCATGGCCACGATCGGGCTTTCCCACAGAGCTCTCATTGAGTGTAGATTGTGTTATTGGCGTAAGTGGTTGTGTGAAATGCAGTCTTCTATGATGTGTTTAATGGTATGGGGTGCTGTGTTACATCCCGGGCAGGCGTCGACAACGGAGTCATCCAGTCTCTTCTGATAGCTCAGGAGAGCTGGATGGTGTCCGCATCTCAGCCTGGCCAGGTGGACTCTGTCCTCGCGAGGAAGGGAGGATTCGGAAGGATGGATTTCGGGAGGTCGTGCATGTAGCTGCGTGTTGTCTGTGAGTGAGTGGATGGATCGGTGAGAGATATGAGTATGGATGTGCTTCTGGAAGTTGGTTCAGGGTGGGCAGGGAGGGAGAGAGGACAATAATTGTGTGTGATAGCGTGTGCTGGGTGTTGTTTTGATATTTCTTGGTGTCTGTGGGTGTGTTGCCATGTAGTTTAGTGGGTGGTCTTGGTTTGTGGAGGCTGCTGCCAGGAATTGAGTGGCTCTCATGTCCTGACTTTGACCTGGTCTTTGACTTTGAGGATTTTGGTTTCTTGATGTAGGTGATCTGTGGGTGCAGTAGCTGTGCAGCCTGTAATGATCTTCAGGGCTTTGTTTTGAATAGTCTGTAAGGTCTTATGATGTGTTTCAGCTAGGTTAGAAGCCCAGGCTGGGCTTGCGTATTCCATCACTGATCTTATGTATTGTTTATATACTGTGGTGGTAGTTTCTTTGTTGTGTCCAAATTTGTTGTGAGCAAGTGACCTGCGGGCATTAAGTCTGGGTGTCAGTTTCTTTTTAATGTTTGTGGTGTGCTGTTTGAATGTCATATGAGTATCATATGTTACTCCTAGGATTTTGGGTGTGTGTGTATGTGTTAGGGGTGTGTTGTTTATGGTGAGTTGAGGGATGTATTCGTGTTCTCCTGTCCAACTTGTGAGCAGGGTTGCAGTGGATTTGGCTGGGGCTAGATTAAGTCTGTTTGTAGTGCACCAGCCATGTAGTGTGTTGAGATAGGGTTGAAGGAGATCTGTTGCTCTTTTTGGGTCATGGTGTGTGCATGTGAGTGTTATGTCATCTGCATAGGAGGCTAAGTTTATTTGGGGCGTACTGGGTGTAGTTATATCGTGCATGTACAGATTGAAGAGTGCGGGCGATAGGACGGATCCTTGTGGGACTCCGTTTGGATAGTTTTTTATTTTAGATGACTGACCGGCAAAAGATACGTGTGCACATCTGCCTGCTAGGAAGTTGGCCAGCCACCTTTTTGTGTTGTTGTGCATGTTTGTGTTGTAGATTTTGTTTGTTAGGTTGTGGCGGGGGATGGCATCGAAGGCTTTACTAATGTCGAGTGTGGCTAATAGTGATCTGTGTGGTGGTCTAGCTGAATTGATGCCGTCGAAAGCACTTTGTGTAAGGTCTGTGAGAAGAGTGTTTGTGGATTGCAGTGGCCTAAAGCCATGTTGTGTTGGAGCTAGGGGTAGGTCAGGTGTAATTAGTTGTAATACTAGGCGTTCCATGACTTTGGAGGGGGAGCAAAGGAGTGTGATGGGGCGGTGCGAGGAGGGTAGCGTGGGGTCTTTGTTGGGTTTGGGGAATGTGATGATGATACCATGCTTCCAAATGTCTGGTATTGTGTTGTGTGAATAGCTGTAGTTTGATATGTTAGTGAGTGCTTGTATGCCTTGTGGTCCCAGGTGTCTGAGGTGTATGTTGCTTATGTTGTCTAGGCCACAGGCGGGTGAGTGCTTGAGATTGTTGATGATATGCTTTGTCTGGTGATTGGTGAAGGGTGTATAGTCAGTATCTGTGGGGAATTGTCTCTTACGTCGGATGACACGTCGGTCGTCTTTGTGAGGTTTTAGGTGGCTGACATGTGAGAAGTGATTGATGAGAGTGTTTGCTTGTTGTTTACATGAGGGAGTAGAGTCTGTTGTTGTGATTGCAGCATGTGATTGTGTTGTGTTGCTGTTGGAAAGTGTGATGCTGTTTAGTGTTTTGTAGAGTTTTTGGGGGTTTGTTTTGTGATCAAGTGTTTGTAGGAAGTTATTCCAATTTAGTTTTTGTTGTTCTTGTATTTTGTTGTTAGTTTGGGTGTTGAGTGCTTGAATTTGTTGTGTGATGTCTTGTGTGTGGGGTGCTGGGGAGTGTTTCAGTATGTCGCATTGTCTGATGAGGTTTTGAATTTCTGGTGTGAAGTTGGGGTTGTGTCTTTTTCTGTTACCTCTTGGAATGTGTCTTGTCAGCGTTTTGGATAGTTTTATTGAGTATGTGTACAGCATTGTTGATGTTAGTGATGGGTGTACTGTTTAGAATTGTGAAGTGTTGTTCTGTCTCATTTGTGAATGCTTCCCAGTTAGCTCTTTTATAATTGGTGTATGTGTGTTTGTGGCTAGCTGGGGTGAGTCTGGTTTTGGTGGTGATAATGATCGGGAGGTGGTCATAGCCTAAGGTTCTGACCACCCTCCAGGATGTTGTGGGGGCGAGTTCTGGGGAGCAAAAGGTGATGTCTGGAGATGATGGGTTATAGAGGGCTTGGTGAGGAATATGGGTATGTTGATGGATGTCGTTAAGGATGATGAGGTTATCGGTTTGGTTTTGTAGTACCAGCCCTCTGCCTGTGTCGGGGTTGTCGACAAACCAGGCCGACGTCTTGGCATTGAAGTCACCACCCAGGATGATGTGGGGTGTGTGGGGTGTTTGTGATGTGTTGTAAGTGTGGTCTGTATTCATTTGGTACTGTAGGGGATGTTTGGGGTGGGATGTATGTGTTTATGATGGTTATGTTGGAGTTGTTGCCAGTGCGTATTTTAATTGACTGTATTTCTGTTGTGTTATCATTTGGGGGGAGGAGGGATTTGGTTTGTACACTGGTTACTATGTATGATATTTCTTTGTGTACCAGGGTGATGAGTCCACCGCCCCCGCCGACAGCCCGGTCTTGTCTGATGGTGGTGAAATTATGAAATGTGGGTGTTTTTTGTGTTGTGCGGAGTTTTGTTTCTTGTAAGATGGCAATGTGTATGTTGTGTTGTTTGATGAAGTGTGAGAGTTCGTGTTTCTTTGTGTTGATGCCATCTATGTTCAGTTGAAGAATGTTAATGTTATGTGCACAATGTACGTTGGGTGCTGCTGCACGAGGATGAGGTGGGAGGGGGGGGGGGGGGGGAGGGAGGGGGGGGAGGTGGGGATGGGTGAGGTGGGGGTGGGGATTGGGGAGCAGGAGATGGGGGTTGGAATGGATTAGGATGGGGTGTGGTGTGTTGAGTTGAGGATGTGGATGGTATGGGAAGGTTAGGTGGGTTAGGGAGGAGAGGTGGATGGGTTTTAGGGGGGGGGGGAGTGGATGATATGGGGAGGTTAGGGGGGTTGGGAAGGAGAGGTGGATGGGTTTTAGGTGAGGGATTTGACTGGGAGAGGGAGGGGCATGAGGAACAGGTCCAGGTGTTTTGTAGTGTTTCTTGGAGGCAAGTGTTGTGCAGGTGAAGTGGGTCCAGTTCCCGCATGAATTGCAGAGAACTGAACCCTTAGTATGGCGACTCGAAGTGATGGGTTTTGAGCAAGTTGGACATATGTATGTGTACGTGGGTCCTGGGTTGCTCTCAATGTCTCCCGCTAGAAGAAGTCTTCGAGAAATGACAGCCGGAGAGTCATTTCTCAGTGTAGGAAAAACTGTGTGATGTGTGTGTGTGTGGTGTGAGAGGTGTGGAAATTCCCGGCGCGACCGAAGCCGCTCCAAGGACCCGTGCCCCCAGGGAGGGGGCTTCATAGTTCAGAGAACTGCTGCCAATTCTGACCATGAAAAGAATGCCTCTCCCCCTGAAGGGAAAGGTGTATGCCTCATGTGTTAGAAGTGCAATGACATATGCCTCAGAAACATGGGCCGTTAAAGTACAGGATGTCAACAGAATGGAACGTAGAAAAATAGTTTTAAAAATATACATAGAAGGTCTCGGAGTCAGACGGGCCCAAAGTTGAGTGGTCAATCCTGTAAGTCCTTCAGTAAACTAGCACGGGTTGTCCTTTTCACAGGGTTTAGGTCTGCTTGGGGGCATTTTGTGTATGGCCAGCCTCGTGAAGAGGAGTAAGGCATCTGGCAATAGATAGATGGATAGATTGTTAGCAGTTCACGTTCTCCCAGTCCACTGCACCCTCCACTAGACAGTGGCATAGCTGAACTGGATAACGGGGAACACTTATACAATTTGAGAGTTATCTTTGACTCTAAAGCTGACCTTTAGCCATCATTTATCCCAAGCATCTTCTAAAGCCGGTATCACACAAGAGCTTTTATAGTCAACATTCGATGATCAACATTTTTCTGGCAACATTTATGGAATATTTTGCACTGGTATCGGATGCACTAGACTGATGATAGATGAATTTAGATATCAGAAAACTATTAAATGTTTACCTCATAAGCTGCTAGACAAATGTTGAGGATAAATGTTGAGTGAAAAAGTGCTTGTGTGATACCGGCTTAATACAGCAAGGAAAATTAGAATTGTATCGCAAAGCTTCACACATAATAATGATCAAAGTAGTGCTGAATTTTTTCGATCTTTTGTTTTGCCTTTGCTTGAGTATTGCTCCCCTGTCTGGGTTTCAGCTGTTGATCGTAATCTTTATTAAAATGTAAAACTTGCAAACTAAACAAGCCAAAACTTGGAAAAAGACAATATAAAGACAAAATAACTTATCAAAATCACTATGTGAAAACAACGCTTACTAAAATCAAATTTATGAAATAAAAATGCAATTCACAATCTTGATAAGCTTGCTCAAAGATTATTTGTTCCTTGTGAAAAAAATATCCAGGTGATGTCTTTACTGTGGAATAATAAAGAGTCAGACAGATTAATAAAGAGTCAGACAGAGTAATAAAGAGTCAGTCAGAGTAATAAAGAGTGACAGAGTAATAAAGAGTCAGTCAGAGTAATAAAGAGTGACAGAGTAATAAAGAGTCAGTCAGAGTAATAAAGAGTCAGTCAGAGTAATAAAGAGTCAGACAGAGTAATAAAGAGTCAGACAGAGTAATAAAGAGTCAGACAGAGTAATAATGAGTCAGTCAGAGTAATAAAGAGTCAGACAGAGTAATAAAGAGTCAGAGTAATAAAGAGTCAGACAGAGTAATAAAGAGTCTAACAAAGTAATAAGAGTCACAGAGTAATAAAGAGTCATACAGAGTAATAAAGAGTGAAAGAGTCTAACAAAGTAATAAAGAGTCACAGAGTAATTAAGAGTCAGGCAGAGTAATAAAGAGTCTAACAGAGTAATAAAGAGTCACAGAGAGTAATAAAGAATCTGTGTTCCTCAGGTGAACTATTGGCGTCGTTTGAAATGCTGCTGAAAGATACTGAGGAGCTGCCCATCCTGCCACCCACCCGGGGGGACCTGTACATGGTGCCCTTCGGGGTACGGCCCCTCCTCCAACGTACCAGAGTAGAGGTTAGTACAGGAGAAGGATAAGGACAGTAGGACACAGTCTTGAGACATTAAGGGGAGGTTTTTAGTTTGTTCCCTAGACCTCCATCAAGCTTAATATTACACCCGCTAGACCCCCTTTGGTTTTTAGTTTGTTCCATAGACCTCCAGCTATAAGAATAGGTTTTTACACCATACCCGAAAGAGGATTTATGGAGCTCCGATCTTGCTCTCAACCATCTGAACAATTTTACCAACACACCTAAACTTCGTTAGATGCCTCACGAAAATATGCCAGGGCCTGGGATTGAACTCGGGACCCTTGGGCTATGAGGCGAACACTCTACCAGTGTCACCAAGAAAGATATCTCACTTGGCAAGGTCGGCTCAAATTATTTCCGCATCCGGTCTGTTTAGGCTAACCTATTTTCACTGACTTTACAAGAGGACCCCACCTCCCCGTCGGTGCCAGGGCCGCCTTCAGCTTCTAGGGATTGTGTTGGCCCCTCCGTCCTCGTCTCTTCACTTCGCCACGTGTCTTCTTCCTGCCAGGTGCCATCGTTCATCGCTTCATCTTACCTTCCATCCCTGTGTCCTGGGAGTGTTGTTGCCCTTCTGCAGCCCCCCCTGGGTCCCTGACGGTTGAGCCACCTTCCAGGGAGGCCGCTGTGGCCTTGACTAAAGCCGCTGTCACACGAGCGTTTTTTTTCAATGAGCAAGTTTTTTCTTGTGATATTTAGGGATATTTTTGCATTGGAATCGGAAACTAGATCGAAGTTAGATTATGTTAGCTAGTTTAATTCCTATGGAACTTGTATTTTGAAGCAACCAGACAATAATTGCCCGTAAAAATTGACGGAAAAATTGCTTGTGTGACACTGCCTTTACTCCGTGCCAGGGTTAATAGGGTAACCTTACAGCCCTTAACCCCTTCTGTACCTATATATCTATCTATTGCCTGACGCCGTGATCCCCGAAGGGGTGGCCACGAACGAACCGCCCCCATGCACTTCCCCCTTTTGTCCCGCAGCGTCTTTTAAATTTTCTTCTAACTATATTTAGACAATTTTTTTGCAGCTTGAGAAGGATCTGTGGTAGTAAAAAGGGTTAAGTGAGATAGTTTGTAGCCTTTTAATTGGTACACACACAAGAAGACACGGGCCGACTACAGGAAGACATGAATGTAGTGTTCCAGTGGACCAGGGAAAAGAACATGCAATTCAATGAAGAAAAATTCCAATTAATACGGTACGGAGATAATAATGGTGTTAAAGAAATTACAAATTACTTAACAGAATCTAACCACATAATAGAACGGAAAGACAGTGTGAAAGACCTTGGGGTATTAATGTCTGAAAATATGGGTTTCAAAGTACATAACCAGGTCAAAGTGGCGGCTGCGAAACGTCTAACGGGTTGGATTCTGCGTACTTTTAAAACACGCAGTGAATTACCTATGATAACGCTCTTCAAATCTCTAGTGCTACCGCGGCTTGAATACTGTAGCATATTAACATCCCCATACAAAGCAGGTGAAATAAATGACGTAGAGAGTGTACAAAGAAATTTCACTTCGCATATAAGTTCGATAAAACATCTACACTATTGGGAGCGTTTAAGAGCACTGAATCTGTACTCGCTGGAACGTAGAAGAGAACGTTACCTAATAATATACACGTGGAAAATCGCAGAGGGTTTAGTACCACACCTACATACTCTGATAGTCATGAAATTCAGTGATAGGAGAGGCTGGGAATGCGAAATCCCCCGGATGAATAACAGGGGTGCTATGGGCTCTCTGCGAGAGGGCTGGTTATCACACAGAGGCCCACGTCTCTTCAATAAACTTCCACGGCGAGTAAGAGACATGAGGGACGTCTCGTTAGACAGCTTCAAGAGAGCCCTGGATGTCGAACTGCAAAAGGTGCCAGACGAGCCCATCCTCGCAAGGGAGCGAGCTGTCGCTTCAAACAGTCTACTGCACCAAATCACCACCCATAACGAGGGGCGTCGCGCTCCTTGGTGCCGCTAGAAGAGTGGCGAACACATCACAAGGTATCACAAGGTAAGGTAGACGTCCTTCCTAAGCTGAATAAAACCTTCTAATAGTTGCCAGAATATAATGCAAAATACGTCACCGGTACAGAAGGGGTTAAATCAAGAATCAAGATCAAGCCCCCTTAACCTTTTCAGTACTGGTACCATCCTTTTAACTTGATTCTGGCTTCCAATAGACGATCTTATTCAGTTTAAAAAGGACCTCCAACCATTAACAGGCTTCGAATGATCTCACTTAACCCTTTTTACTACCACAGATCCTTGTTAATAAACTGCAGAAAATCGTCTAAATATAGCTAGAATAATGATACAAAGACATCGCCGGTACAGAAGGGGTTAAACTGCAGAAAATCGTCTAGATACAGCGAGAATGAAACTGAAAAGACGTCGCCGGAACAGAAGGGGTTAAGTGTGCTTCCGGCGGAAACACCGACGCACGACATTGGTGACACTCCTGTAGCCCCGTGTCATCCTCTGTTTGATGGTTTGGAGTACGGAGGAAGAAGGTTTACGGGGGAGTTTAACTTTAATCGGGTATGGGGTAAAGTGACACTCATCATTGATACCCATCGTGTATTTAAGGGATTGCATCTCCATGGTAATATCTTCCCCAATAATATTATCTGGGATATCAAAAATTATTAAACTGTTTATCCCTGATGATAATCCCTTTACCGGAACATTTATTGCTTGATGCACCATAATACATGTTTTGTTATAGAAGGGATAATGTGTCTCGTATGGTATACGCATTGGTGTAATATTGAATTTAAGCGACTCGGCCAAGCTACGACTTATATTGTTGTTACGAGCCCCCGTATCTATCAGAACATCCTTCACCAACTGTCCATTTATGATGAAGTCGTCACGCCATCGCTGCCGAACAGGAAGAGGTATATTTTCAGATGGTTTTGATAAAGCATTCCTAATAATTAGACGTGGGGAAGAATGAGATAGCGCTATTGTACAGTGAAATTGATATAAAAAGTCACAACCTAATACTGATTCTTTTCCAGTGGCTACAACAAAATTTATGGAAAGTTTAGTTGTAGAAGCAGGACTCTGTACAGTCAGTCCATATATATTACCTAACTTATAATATTGGCTATCATTTTCATAAGTTTTTGAATTTTGTTCAGTAAATTCAATTTTGTTATTAATGGGAATAATATCTTCCTTGGGTATTCCACATTTTATTAAATTTTTAAAACTTATTATTGACCTAGAACTGCCTGAGTCTATCAAAAACCACATCTTGTCACTGTATACATTTAAACACGCAAAGTACTTACTGAAATGTCCACTAAATACATTTGTATCCCTTTTAACATACGGTACAAGAGTTTTTATGAATACTGATGTTAAACTTCTTCAACTCTAGTTTTCAGCCATATTTGTGGGTTTTTTTTCTATGTGAGTGAGGGAGACAAAAGGCAGAACTGTCTGTAGCAAGTGCAAAAATACATATTTTGTATATATTTATATTGACTACCGTGTTTGATGGAGGAGCAATATTGGTTTGGTGGTTTCACAGGTACGCCACGGTAGCCTTGCCTGTTTCCTAGTCATTGAGGTGTGACTTTAACCTCGTGACACAGGGACAAGTGGCTTAATTATCCACTTTTGGTAAATGCACAATATTAACAAAAATTAGGGGACGGTGTGAAACAAGTTGTGGCAAAATATCATACTGATCCAACTGTTTGTTAATAAGTTATTCCCGAAAAACGATGTAACACGGCCTCTGAAACCCATAGTAAATGACACGAAAACTCTTTATATTGGCAAATAAATGTGGCGATAGGGAATAAAATCACCAAACTAATGGGCCTGACGTCTTAAAATCTGAAAACTAATGGGGCTAAACATGAGGAAGAAGGGGGACCAGAAAAATCAACCATCCCCCTTAACCCTTTCAGTACTGGTACCATCCTTTTAACTTTATTCTGGCTTCTAATAGACGATCTTATTCAGTTTAAAAAGGACCTCCAACCATTAACAGTCTTTGAACGATCTCACTTAACCCTTTTTACTACCACAGATCCTTGTTAAACTGCAGACAATCGTCTAAATATAGCTAGAATAATGTTACAAAGACATCGCCGGCACAGAAGGGGTTAACCTGCAGATAATCGTCTAGATACAGCGAGAATAAAACTGAAAAGACGTCGCCGGAACAGAAGGGGTTGTTGTTGTTGTTGTTGTTCCCTAAGCTGCCTGGCCGAACAGCCCCGAGTCCCTGAGGAAGGCCATGGCCACGATCGGGCTTTCCCACAGAGCTCTCATTGAGTGTAGATTGTGTTGTTGTTGTTGTTGTTGTTCCCTAAGCTGCCTGGCCGAACAGCCCCGAGTCCCTGAGAAAGGCCATGGCCACGATCGGGCTTTCCCACAGAGCTCTCATTGAGTGTAGATTGTGTTGTTGGCGTAAGTGGTTGTGTGAAATGCAGTCTTCTATGATGTGTTTAATGGTATGGGGTGCTGTGTTACATCCCGGGCAGGCGTCGACAACGGAGTCATCCAGTCTCTTCTGATAGCTGAGGAGAGCTGGATGGTGTCCGCATCTCAGCCTGGCCAGGTGGACTCTGTCCTCGCGAGGAAGGGAGGATTCGGAAGGATGGATTTCGGGAGGTCGTGCATGCAGCTGTGTTGTCTGTGAGTGAGTGGATGGATCGGTGAGAGATATGAGTATGGATGTGCTTCTGGATGTTGGTTCGGGGTGGGCAGGGAGGGAGAGAGGACAATAATTGTGTGTGATACCGTGTGCTGGGTGTTGTTTTGATATTTCTTGGTGTCTGTGGGTGTGTTGCCATGTAGTTTAGTGGGTGGTCTTGGTTCGTGGAGGCTGCTGCCAGGAATTGAGTGCCTCTCATGTCCAGATGGTCTTTGACTTTGAGGATTTTGGTTTCTTGATGTAGGTGATCTGTGGGTGCAGTAGCTGTGCAGCCTGTAATGATCTTCAGGGCTTTGTTTTGAATAGTCTGTAAGGTCTTATGATGTGTTTCAGCTAGGTTAGAAGCCCAGGCTGGGCTTGCGTATTCCATCACTGATCTTATGTATTGTTTATATACTGTGGTGGTAGTTTCTTTGTTGTGTCCAAATTTTGTGTGAGCAAGTGACCTGAGGGCGTTAAGTCTGGGTGTCAGTTTCTTTTTAATGTTTGTGGTGTGCTGTTTGAACGTCATATGAGTATCATATGTTACTCCTAGGATTTTGGGTGTGTGTGTATGTGTTAGGGGTGTGTTGTTTATGGTGAGTTGAGGGATGTATTCGTGTTCTCCTGTCCAACTTGTGAGCAGGGTTGCGGTGGATTTGGCTGGGGCTAGATTAAGTCTGTTTGTAGTGCACCAGCCATGTAGTGTGTTGAGATAGGGTTGAAGGAGATCTGTTGCTCTTTTTGGGTCATGGTGTGTGCATGTGAGTGTTATGTCATCTGCATAGGAGGCTAAGTTTATTTGGGGCGTATTGGGTGTAGTTATATCGTGCATGTACAGATTGAAGAGTGCGGGCGATAGGACGGATCCTTGTGGGACTCCGTTTGGAAAGTTTCTGATTTTAGATGACTGACCGGCAAAAGATACGTGTGCACATCTGCCTGCTAGGAAGTTGGCCAGCCACCGTTTTGTGTTGTTGTGCATGTTTGTGTTGTAGATTTTGTTTGTTAGGTTGTGGCGGGGGATGGCATCGAAAGCTTTACTAATGTCGAGTGTGGCTAATAGTGATCTGTGTGGTGGTCTAGCTGAATTGATGCCGTCGAAAGCTCTTTGTGTAAGGTCTGTGAGAAGAGTGTTTGTGGAGTGCAGTGGCCTAAAGCCATGTTGTGTTGGAGCTAGGGGTAGGTCAGGTGTAATTAGTTGTAATACTAGGCGTTCCATGACTTTGGAGGGGGAGCAAAGGAGTGTGATGGGGCGGTGCGAGGAGGGTAGCGTGGGGTCTTTGTTGGGTTTGGGGAAAGTGATGATGATACCATGCTTCCAAATGTCTGGTATTGTGTTGTGTGAATAGCTGTAGTTTGATATGTTAGTGAGTGCTTGTATGCCTTGTGGTCCCAGGTGTCTGAGGTGTATGTTGCTTATGTTGTCTAGGCCACAGGCGGGTGAGTGCTTGAGATTGTTGATGATATGCTTTGTCTGGTGATTGGTGAAGGGTGTATAGTCAGGGTCTGTGGGGAATTGTCTCTTACGTCGGATGACACGTCGGTCGTCTTTGTGAGGTTTTAGGTGGCTGACATGTGAAAAGTGATTGATGAGAGTGTTTGCTTGTTGTTTACATGAAGGAGTAGAGTCTGTTGTTGTGATTGCAGCATGTGATTGTGTTGTGTTGCTGTTGGAAAGTGTGATGCTGTTTAGTGTTTTGTATAGTTTTTTGGGGTTTGTTTTGTGATCAAGTGTTTGTAGGAAGTTATTCCAATTTAGTTTTTGTTGTTCTTGTATTTTGTTGTTAGTTTGGGTGTTGAGTGCTTGAATTTGTTGTGTGATGTCTTGTGTGTGGGGTGCTGGGGAGTGTTTCAGTATGTCGCGTTGTCTGATGAGGTTTTGAATTTCTGGTGTGAAGTTGGGGTTGTGTCTTTTTCTGTTACCTCTTGGAATGTGTTTCTTGTCAGCGTTTTGGATAGTTTTATTGAGTATGTGTACAGCATTGTTGATGTTAGTGATGGGTGTACTGTTTAGAGTTGTGAAGTGTTGTTCTGTCTCATTTGTGAATGCTTCCCAGTTAGCTCTTTTATAATTGGTGTATGTGTGTTTGTGGCTAGCTGGGGTGAGTCTGGTTTTGGTGGTGATAATGATCGGGAGGTGGTCAGAGCCTAAGGTTCTGACCACCCTCCAGGATGTTGTGGGGGCGAGTTCTGGGGAGCAAAAGGTGATGTCTGGAGATGATGGGTTATAGAGGGCTTGGTGAGGAATATGGGTATGTTGATGGATGTCGTTAAGGATGATGAGGTTATCGGTTTGGTTTTGTAGTACCAGCCCTCTGTCTGTGTCGGGGTTGTCGACAAACCAGGCCGACGTCTTGGCGTTGAAGTCACCACCCAGGATGATGTGTGGGGTGTGTGGGGTGTTTGTGATGTGTTGTAAGTGTGGTCTGTATTCATTTGGTACTGTAGGGGATGTTTGGGGAGGGATGTATGTGTTTATGATGGTTATGTTGGAGTTGTTGCCAGTGCGTATTTTAATTGACTGTATTTCTGTTGTGTTATCATTTGGGGGGAGGAGTGATTTGGTTTGTACACTGGTTACTATGTATGATATTTCTTTGTGTACCAGGGTGATGAGTCCACCGCCCCCGCCGACAGCCCGGTCTTGTCTGATGGTGGTGAAATTATGAAATGTGGGTGTTTTTTGTGTTGTGCGGAGTTTTGTTTCTTGTAAGATGGCAATGTGTATGTTGTGTTGTTTGATGAAGTGTGAGAGTTCGTGTTTCTTTGTGTTGATGCCATCTATGTTCAGTTGAAGAATGTTAATGTTATGTGCACGATGTACGTTGGGTGCTGCTGCACGAGGATGGGGTGGGGGTGGGGGTGATGGGGGGGGTGGGGGTGAGGGAGGGGCTGGGGGTTGGGATGGGTGAGGTGGGGGTGGGGATTGGGGAGCAGGAGATGGGGGTTGGAATGGATTAGGATGGGGTGTGGTGTGTTGAGTTGAGGATGTGGATGGTATGGGAAGATTAGGTGGGTTAGGGAGGAGAGGTGGACGGGTTTTAGGGGGGGGAGTGGATGATATGGGAAGGTTAGGTGGGTTGGGGAGGAGAGGTGGACGGGTTTTAGGCGAGGGATTTGACTGGGAGAGGGAGGGGCATGAGGAACAGGTCCAGGTGTTTGTGTAGTGTTTCTTGGAGGCAAGTGTTGTGCAGGTGAAGTGGGTCCAGTTCCCACATGAATTGCAGAGAACTGAACCCTTAGTATGGCGACTCGAAGTGATGGGTTTTGAGCAAGTTGGACATATGTATGTGAACGTGGGTCCTGGGTTGCTCTCAATGTCTCCGGCTAGAAGAAGTCTTCGAGAAATGACAGCCGGAGAGTCATTTCTCGGTGTAGGAAAAACTGTGTGATGTGTGTGTGTGGTGTGAGAGGTGTGGAAATTCCCGGCGCGACCGAAGCCGCTCCAAGGACCCGTGCCCCCAGGGAGGGGGCAGGGGATGGTTGTGACGGTTTGGCTCCCGAAACTGCTCCCCGCGGCCGGCATCCGGTTTTCCTCCACTGGTCGTTGATTTTGTCTTCGGCTGTGGAGGGTCGGCAGCCATCCGCGGTTGGCAGCCTCGGGAGGTGGCCCCACGGCGTAGACGCCGCCACATCAGGACTTGTAGATTGTAGATTGTGTTGTTGGCGTAAGTGGTTTTGTGAAATGCAGTCTTCTATGATGTGTTTAATGGTATGGGGTGCTGTGTTACATCCCGGGCAGGCGTCGAAAACGGAGTCATCCAGTCTCTTCTGATAGCTCAGGAGAAGTGGATGGTGTCCGCATCTCAGCCTGGCCAGGTGGACTCTGTCCTCGCGGGGAAGGGGTTAAGTGCGCTTCCGGCGGAAACACTGACGCACGCCATTGGTGACTCTCTTGAAGCCCCGTGTCATCCTCTGTTTGATGGTTTGGATTACGGAGGAAGAAGGTTTACAGAGGGGTTTAACTGGGCTAGCGGGATTAACCGTGTCAGGGGGATTAACTGTGTCAGGGGGATTAACCGTGTCAGGGGGATTAACCATGTCAGAGGGATTTACCGTATCAGAGGGATTAACTGTGTCAGGGGGAGTATCCATGCCTGAGGGATTAACCGTTTCAGGGGGATTAACCGTGACAGGGGGATTAACCGGGCCAAAGGGATTAACCGTGTCTGAGGGCTTAACCATGTCAGAGGGATTAACCGTACCTGGGGTACTAGCTGTGTCAGAGGGATTAATGGTGAGAGGGGGATTAACTATCTCATTGTGATCAGAGATCGGGTACGGAGTATAGTGGCACCCGTCAGCATAGTTATACATCATGTCTGTAAGGGATTCTAACCCAATGATTATATCTGGCCCAATAATAAAGTCTGGGATATTAAACTTTATTAAACTGTTTATCCCTGATGATAATCCCTTTACCGGAACATTTACTGCTTTTTGCACCATAAAACAAATTTTGTTAAAGAAGATATAATTGGACTTGTATGGTTTCTTTTTTTGTGTGATATTTAATTTAAGCGACTCGGCCAAGGTACGACTTATTATGTTCGCATTAACCCCCGTATCTATCAGAACATCCTTCACCAACTGTCCATTTATCATAAAGTTATCACACCATCGCTGCCAAACAGGAAGAGGTATTTTTTCAGGTGGTTTTGTTAAAGTATTCCTAATAATTAGACGTGGGGAAGATTGAGATAGCGCTATTGTACAGTTAAATTGATATAAAAAGTCACAACCTAATACTGAAGTTTTTCCAGTGGCTACAACAAAATTTACGGAAAGTTTAGTTGTAGAACCAGGACTCTGTACATTAACCCCATATATATTACCTAACTCATAATATTGGCTATCATTTTTATAAGTTTTTGAATTTTGTTTAGTAAATTCAATTTTGTTATTAATGGGAATAATATCTTCCTTGGGTATTCCACATTTTATTACATTTTTAAAACTTATTTTTGACCTAGAACTGCCTGAGTCTATCAAAAACCACATCTTGTCACTGTATACATTTAAACACGCAAAGTACATACTGAAATGTCCACTAAATACTCTTGTATCCTCTTTAAGCGGAATGCTTACCTCAGAACAAGTACCCGTCATCGTAAAATATACTGCAAAGTAATTTTAGATGCTGCTGTGATGACTTTCTGGGCGTGAGTGAAGTGTGGCTCACCTGGTCAAGCAGCTATTTTATCTAGTTGTAAATCTTGTTTTTTTGTTGCATTAAAATGGGGTTTGTGTTGATAAATATATACGCAATATTATATGAGTTGCTAAAACAGACGATTTTATATTTAAAATAGTGGTTTCTAGGATAAATATAAATAATTATGATGAGGAGTTTAATTTATTTGAATAAGTTACTGTTAAACTTCATTTTCTACAATCATCTTGTTTAAAGAAAACGTTTTTTAATGGGTAACCTTAGCATATTCGAGTGTCAAGTCTCATCCTTCGATCTGGATTATTAGAGAATAGTAGTGGTGGTGTTGTTGGTGATAGTAGTAGTAATGATCTTGATAGTACTAGTGATGATTGTAATAGTAATAACAGAAATCAAAACCTGGATGGGGATAAACGTCTTAAAACAGTTGGCTGAATGGGGCCGAATGGATACAAGCCAGGGAGAGAGAAAAGGAGAGAAAGAGAAGAAAAAAAGCAGGTGACCCCCCTTAACCAAACAACCCGACTCTCTCCACCTCCTCCAGAAAAATCAACCAACCCCCTTAACCTTTTCAGTACTGGTACCATCCTTTTAACTTTATTCTGGCTTCCAATAGACGATCTTATTCAGTTTAAAAAGGATCTCCAACCATTAACAGGCTTCGAACTATCTCACTTAACCCTTTTTACTACCACAGATCCTTGTTAAACTGCAGAAAATCGTCTAAATATAGCTAGAATAATGTTACAAAGACATCGCCGGTACAGAAGGGGTTAAACTGCAGAATATCATCTAGATACAGCGAGACTAAAACTGAAAAGACGTCGCCGGAACAGAAGGGGTTAATTGCGCTTCCGGCGGAAACACTGACGCGCGCCATTGGTGACTCTCCTGTAGCCCCGTGTCATCCTCTGTTTGATGGTTTGGATTACGGAGGAAGAAGGTTTATGGGGGGGTTTAACTGGGCTAGCGGGATTAACCGTGTCAGGGGGATTAACCGTGTCAGGGGGAGTATCCATGCCTGAGGGATTAACCGTTTCAGGGGGATTAACCGTGACAGGGGGATTAACCGTGACAGGGGGATTAACCGGGCCAAAGGGATTAACCGTGTCTGAGGGTTTAACCGTGTCAGAGGGGTTAACCGTACCTGGGGTACTAGCTGTGTCAGAGGGATTAATGGTGAGAGAAGGATTAACTTCCAGGGGATTAACTATCTCATTGTGATCAGAGATCGGGTACGGAGTATAGTGGCACCCGTCAGCATAGTTATACATCATGTCTGTAAGGGATTCTAACCCAATGATTATATCTGGCCCAATAATAAAGTCTGGGATATTAAACTTTATTAAACTGTTTATCCCTGATGATAATCCCTTTACCGGAACATTTATTGCTTTTTGCACCATAAAACAACTTTTGTTATAGAAAATATAATTGGACTTGTATGATACCTTTTTTTGTGTGATATTTAATTTAAGCGACTCGGCCAAGGTACGACTTATTATGTTCGCATTAGCCCCCGTATCTATCAGAACATCCTTCACCAACTGTCCATTTATCATAAAGTTATCACACCATCGCTGCCAAACAGGAAGAGGTATTTTTTCAGGTGGTTTTGTTAAAGTATTCCTAATAATTAGACGTGGGGAAGATTGAGATAGCGCTATTGTACAGTTAAATTGATATAAAAAGTCACAACCTAATACTGAAGTTTTTCCAGTCACACACTGTCTTGATAGCGTAATGCATAAGTGCGCGGAATTTCGATGTGAGTATCCTCTGTTCGAGTCCTTGGAGTGCCAAATGTATTTGTTGATTTTATTCATTGAGTTTAGAAGTGAAGTTGGTTGGTGAAAAATTATAATTAATAAGAAAATCTGTAGGGATCCTGTGAAATGGATTTTTATTTTTTTTACTGTTTATCTTCAGGTGCTATGTTGGGGCGTGAGAAATATGGCGACCTTTGAGCTACAGTCCATCACCCGGCCGTCTATCGAGTTTGAGTGTGGCGGGGAGCGCGTCACGTCACCCATCATGGCCAACCTCCGACTCAATCCTAACTTCGACAAACCTCACCTTGTGTTTGATGTGGTAAGTTGAATATTATAATGTAAAACTTGCAAAATAAACAAATCAAAACCTTAACGAACACAGTAAAAAGACAAAATAAGCGGAATAAGCGGATTAGGATTGAGATGTGCAGTTTTTGAAAAGTTGAATGTATGGAGAGGAATCAAGGTGTATGGTATGTAATATATTGAATACAGTGCTCCCTCAAACTGTGCGGGGGTTATGTACCATGGACCCACCGCGCGCTTGTATTTTGCACACTTTTAACTGAAGGTCTTATGGAAAAAATAAGGATAGGTTGCAGACTCTCCACTAAGTCACTTTTTTTGGCCTAAATTCGTTCATGTAATATAAAATCAACAAGGAGCTGATAATTGTTTTACTGAACTGTCTAAAGTGTGTATGAATGTTATAGGAGTTGCCGAAGGAGGAGCTGTACATGCCTCCCTTGACCCTGCGTGTGGTGGACCATAGGGCCTTCGGGAGCAAGCCGGTGGTGGCCACGGCCGTCGTCGCTGACCTTCACAAGTACACTGTTGAGGCCAAGGCTGCCAGGTTAGTCACACTGCTACATACCTAACCTCATGATCCATACCTAACCTCTGATACCACTTTGCAGCTGAGGGGCACAGGGCCCTGGGTGGGGCTTTGGTTTCCCGGGCGTTTCCGCACCCTCCTCAGCTCCCCGCCATGGAGTGGCTTCGGTCACCCAGGCTTTATTGTGGTCGGCAGGGAGGGTTCTGTGGGGGCGCTCGGTTATGGCCTTGGCCTTGCTCGGGGCCTTGGGGCTGTTCGGCCAGACAGCCTGAGGAACAGCAACAACAACAACAACCACTTTGCAGCTAACTTTTGCTCACTGCATTTTTAGCTTTTTACATCTAGATTCTTTATCACATAGATTATCATAAAATAGTTAGTCTTTATTTATGTAAGATGATAATTTAGTAAACGATATTAATAGATACAGTATCAAACTGGAAAATGGTCAGTCATAAGGTGACAAAAAAATGCATACTTATGTGTTGTCCCATAAGCTTGTTTATAGAACTGGTTAATTAACATTCCTCCTGGTGTCAACTTCGTAAGAAGGAGTTACATACATTTGTACATTAATATGATGCCTTGCTTCCAGAGAAGCACCCCGAAAGGGATGGTCATGACAAAAACTGCCTCCAGGCGCCCAGACATTCCCCACTGCCCCACCCAACAGTGCCACTTCCACTAAGTGGCTCTGAAGGAGCAGACTAAGTACTGAAAGAGCAGAAAGAGTTATGCAAGTTAAAATCTGCTGATATTCCTATCACACATGAGAGTACTGTATTTTTCCTAAAGTGATGAAATGCACTCCTAAATTTGCTAATAAGCATGATTAAAGTCAAACAAAGTCAGTACTATATAGAGGAGTTAGGAGAGGTTGGTGTTTCTTGATTCAGACAACTAGGTTAGCGAGGGGAATGAAAGTTAAGTCTTACATAGAAGAAACAAGATATTTGCAGAGGAAGATAGAGGAAAGGCTACTTATGTTATCAAATTTGAATGAGAAATGTAGTAGGTAAAGGTTTAGAACATTTCAGTAAGTCGTCACCAATGGATGGGTTTGTATTGCATGGTGATCTGCGCTGTGATGTCTGCCCTGCTTTTAAGTCTGCAGTAACTGTGTTCTTTTTACTTCACTGCCGTTTATATTTACACAGCTTTTTACAGTCTTTTATGTAAATTATTTTTATTTACTCCTGTCCTTTTAAGCCAATCATATTCTCTTGTGTTTTGTTGACAAGCTTCTGTAACAGTTCTAATGTAGAAAGACTTAAACCCACGTAAAAAAAATATACACAACAGTTTCTACTCTGGATGAGCCTAAGCTATTGTTAACCATCATCATCAAATCTGACGCCTCGCTTCCAGAGGAAGCGCCCCAAAAGGGATGACCATGGCAGAAACTGCCTCCAGGCTCCCAGACATGCCCCCACTGACCCACTCCACAGTGCCATTTCCACTTAGTGAATTATGACCATGAACACTGAAGGAGCAGACCCAGAGCAGTCCCTTACCCGGATGGCAGTTCCACCAATGCCTTTGCTATTTTATTTACCCCAGTGAGGCCCTGGCTGGAAGCAACCAAGCTGTTGTTTGTTGACAATAAAACCTATGTTGTTATGTAGGTTTAAGTTCTCCAGTCTTGTATTCATGACACTGTGAATTTCCCACTGGTATAAGTTATAATATTAATTCTTTATTATTCCTTGCAATTTCTATGATGTATCTTCCCTTCTGTTCTTCAGGAGGAAACGCAAGGGCAAGAAATCTACCCTGGCCCTAAGGTATATATAGCCCTTTAAAGCTCTCGTTCTGGGTGTAAACTTTCCATTGACTTTTGGTGGGATGGTGAAGGACTCTCTCTTGCTCATGTTTGCTGAAACTAAAGTCTTTGCTCTTTGATTACCTTGTAAAAATATTTTCAAGCTTGTAACTAATTTTTCTTACTAATCCTTCAACCTGTTGTTAATTGTTTTACGTGGCTTGACAAGGGTGTACGAGAGCGAGGTGGAGGGACAGAGAGGGAGAGGTAGACCGAATGAGAGGTGGAAGGATGGAGTGAGGAAGTACATGAACGAAGGCGGTGCTGGTTGGGGGGAGGGGCGTCGGCTGACTGGGGACAGAGGTGCATGGGGGCGGTTCGTTCGGGGATCGCGGCGTCAGGCAATAGATAGATAGACAAGGGTTTTTATTCAGCTGCTTGCTTTGGCATATAATTGTAATGTTTTGTTTTGGGTACTGTATGTATGTGAAAGTTTTGTTTTGGGTACTGTATGTATGTGAAAGTTTAGCACATATATTATAATGTAAAACTTGCAAATTAACAAACCAAAACTTATACGAACACAGTAAAAAGACAAAACAACTAATCAAAATCGCTATGTGGAAACAACACTTAAGTAAAATAATAATTTATAAATAAAAGAACACAATCCATTATATATTATTTGATGTTTTCATATTAGAGTTTGTAAAGTGGGAGATTCTTTCAATAACTAAGATTCTTATTATAGATATGCAAATTATATAGTAAGTTGTTTCACAGTATTAGGTTGAAGCTGTTTGAGAGTACCATAGTTTGTTTTGTGTTTGTAATATTTGTTATATTGTAGTATTCAGTAGTTGCATTAACACAAATTGTATTAAATTAATTTGGCAGTATTATGGTAATTATGGTTATTGCCATATTGTGTGTGAGGATAGATTGCTGTCTACCAAATAGAACATTGGTTGTATTGATTATACTGTATATATTTTTGGTAAGATCTTGTGTAGCGGGAGGAACTATTTTTCAGATGCCTATTTACTAAGAAACATTGAACAATATCTTTAACCTAACCTAACCAAAACCTAACCCAATCTAGTATATTAGTGGACTATTTATGAATGTAAAATGTAAAAATATATTGTAACATTACCAGATTATTGAGATATATGTACATGTCTGCCCGCTACACAGATATATGTACAGGTCTGCCCGCTACACAGGAGTATACCTTATATGTACAGGTCTGCCCGCTACACAGGAGTATACCTTATATGTACAGGTCTGCCCGCTACACAGGAGTATACCATATTTTTTTCCAGGTGACAGTAATTTGTATCTTGTTTACTCGGCTATTACAAAGATTTTGTAGCAAACTACAGTATATTGCTGTTTATGAAAATATGGCATGAATATAATGCAGACATTTTAGTTGCATAATTTTCTATTAAAATTGGTGGTGCATGAGTTTAGATAAACATGGAATAATAATCGCCAACCTGCACATAATTATCTTGCAAAATGAAATGGCACTAAAATAATTATTAACAATGGTATAAAGGATTTTGTGGATCGTCTACACCGGACCTTCACGTATCTTCATCCTGGACTGTGGTGGACTTACACTCCTATGACATCACAGGTCCGGTGTAGATGATCCACAAAATCCTTTATACCATTGTTAATAATTATTTTGGTGCGATTGCATTTTGCAAGATACTTATGTGCAGGTTGGCGATTATTATTCCATGTTTATCTCAACCCATGCACCCCCACCTGTAAGTATTAAAGCCTCTGAGTCGGACGGTCCCTATATATATGTTATTTCATTTTTCTTTGTGAAGGGAGAGTGTTGGGATGACCACTATGCCTCGTCTGGACTCCAAGATTGGCAGGGACAAGGTAATTGGTTGCTCTTTACATGGCTATATTGTTTATTGCATGGAACTTATTATATTGCAGACAATACACAGTTATCCCCCCACTTATCTCTATTTGCCTTCCCTTATTCCCATTCTTCTTATTCTCTCTCTCTTTTCCTTACCTTTACCTAATGATTTTGACGTGGCCCTTGCTTCACTGCGACTGGGAGCAATTTTGGTCTCCCGTATTTCCCGGCATATAAGACGCCCTTTTGTAGAAGATGCACCCCTAAATTTGTCTATGAAAATTCAGAAAAGAGTTACTGTCTTGATAGCGTAATGCATAAATACGCGGAATTTTGGTGTGAGTATCCTAGGTTCGAGTCCTTGGAGTGCCACATGTATTTGTTGATTTCATTAATTGAGTTTAGAAGTAAAGTTGGTTGGTGAAAAAATATGAATATGTATGGCAAAACAGGAATAAGAACAATAATAAAAATAACAACAAAGTTTTCATTATTAATTAAAGTAGGCAAAAAGTGCGTCTTCGATGCGCGCAGATACGGTAACTCTTCAACTTACCGAGTGAGAAATTGTTGTGTCCCTAGAATGATGACTAAATTATGACTTAATTCTAGTAATGGAATGTATAGTTAATTGTGAAGCCAAACTATGAACACTGTATATACCAGAAATATAGTACGGTATTTCTTATTCTGTAAATAACCCATTCAGTACCAGTGACATTCCTTTCATTATATTCTGGCAACTATTAGACGATTTTATTCAGCATTTAACAGGCTTTGCACTATCTCACTTAACCCTTTCTAGTACTGCAGATCCTTCTTAACCTATTGGCTGCGGGAGACATTCCCGAATGCCATAGCAATTTACAGCAATATACAGGCTTTTAAAGCCTATTAAAGCCTGTAAAATCTAATACGAGGGAGCGAGAGCCCGACAGGCCACCCGTCCTTCTCCCAGGCAGCCGCCCGGTACACTGAAGGATCTGAGTCAGAGTCTCACTAGATATACAGTGCTACCAAAGGCAAAAATAACGCGGCATTAGCGATAATTTCTCATTTTAGCGAATGTCTATGGTAGCGCTGCGGGTGAACTCCGCGAGCTACGAAGCTCGTTCTGGCATCATTTTGAAGCTATTTTCTTCTAGTTTTCGACTGAATACATTTCATATCATGCAGACACTTGCCTAATCAATCAGGAGTGCCTGAATGAGCCCTAATATGGCGGAAACATGCCCGCAGCGTAAGTGTTAAACTGCTCAAAATCTTCTAAGTATAGCTAGAATAGAATGAAAAGGACGTCGCTGATACAGAAAATGTTAAGTGTAAAGAAATAGGCCTCTATAGGGATAACATTTCTTGCCCGGTTAATGTGAACAGAGTATAATGACCATGCTTTTTTTGACTGACTTTTAATTGTCCTCGCCTGGTGGCTAAATGTCCTTGTGATTTGGCTTGAATAAATATGGGAATGTTTGTTTATTCATTAAAATGATTGTAAGTGAAAATTATAGATTAATGTGTGACTGTTAAATCCAGGAAGAAATATTTATAGACTAATGTGTGACTGTTAAATCCAGGAAGAAATATTTATAGATTAATGTGTGACTGTTAAATCCAGGAAGAAATATTTATAGATTAATGTGACTGTTAAATCCAGGAAGAAATATTTATAGATTAATGTGTGACTGTTAAATCCAGGAAGAAATATTTATAAATTAATGTGTGACTGTTAAATCCAGGAAGAAATATTTATAGATTAATGTGTGACTGTTAAATCCAGGAAGAAATATTTATAGATTAATGTGTGACTGTTAAATCCAGGAAGAAATATTTATAGATTAATGTGTGACTGTTAAATCCAGGAAGAAATATTTTAATTTGTCAGCTTTTCTTACTTCTACTATTATTATTATTATTTTATTATTATTATTATTATTATTATTATTATTATTATTATTATTATTATTATACAACTGAAAAACTAGGAGCGAAATTTTTCAAATAGAATATTCATTCCAATTGTGTTGCCATTTCTATTCTTATGCTATAATGGCTTCTTCAACATTCTTTATTTTTAACCCCTTCTATACCGGTGACGTCTTTTTAATTTGATTTCAGCTACATTTAGACAATTTCATTCAGCTTGGGAAGGACGTCTAGCAATTAAAATGCTACAAACTATCTCAATTAATCCTTTTATCTACCACCTATCCTTCCTAAGCTTCATATAATTGTCTAAATGTAACTGAAATTCACTGACAAATACGTGGTCGGTATAGAAGGGGTTAACTGTATATCCACTTTCTTGGTCTCCTTTTCCACTATCATAAAACTCGTGACTTGCTTCTCCTTCTGCTAATTCACCAAAATACTAATTCATCATTGCATATAAATAGCATAGTGTATGAAGTAAAAATGGTGGTGAATCAACTCTAAAATAGCTCCCAATAATTATAATGTAAAACTTGCAAAATAAACAAACCAGAACTGGGACGACACAAGATAAACACAAAGGAACTAATCAAAGTCGCTATGTGGAAATAACGCTTAACAAAATCAAATTTGAAATAAAAGAACACAATCCACCACATAGGGTGTATTATTGCATTATTGTTTAAATTATTCTGGTTAAAAGTACCCAACTCTTCTTTATGTACAGTATGTTATTGTGTACCCCTAAGCACCAAACAAAAATCCTAAGTCAAGTTTTAATAATAATATAATTGTGTTCCTCCCCATTATGATCTTGTAGTGAGTCAGTCAGTTTATAAACCAGGCCTTCCTAATTTAGTCAAGCAATATTTGTTTGTAACTTAATATAAAAATCATTCATCAATAATCAATAAATTTGTTCTTCATCAAAAAACATCTGAATTCATCACATTCTGTCATTGTTAGTAAATTATATGTAGGCCTACAGTCACACTCAAAAGCTCTGTCCTACTTCCATAATAGCAGTGTTTTCTAGTAAAACAGCAACAATGTCTTTATATCCAAGCTTTGTTTAATTATGTTGAGGATTATTTTATTTTCATCGAGGGAGGAAAGCAAATTTGATGTTTTTAAGGTGGGACAAGATTTAAGAGCGTGACTATACTGCGTTAAGCATTACCAAATCCTGCCGTCCCCACTATGCAACATCCCCCCTTCCCTCCTCTCCCCCCTTCCCCCTGCCTACCCCCTCTTTGTCTCTCCCTCCAGGACCCATCCTCTCCCCACCGCCCGACCCTCACCCACGCCCAATCTTCCCGTGAGGTTAGTGTTGCCGCCGCCGCCGCCACGATCATAAGGCTCATGGATTGGCTCACGTTGGTTTGGGATTTAACCTTTTCAATCAGATGACTTTTTTTTTTTTTTTTTTTTTTTTAGTCTGTAGTCTGTTCATTATGATGACTCAAGAAATTATGACCCATCCCAACTACACTACATGGCAGAACATCCACACACATCAAGAAACATCAAAACAACACCTAGCACTCGTTATCATACACAATTATTGTCTTCACTCCCCCCTTGCCCACCCTAAGCCAGCCTCCAGAAGTATATCCATACTCAAATCACCCACCGATCTATCCAGTCACTCACAAACATACTCGGCTACATGCACGGCTCCCTGAAGTCCATCCCTCAGAAACCCTCCTTTCCTGTGAGGACAGAGTCCACCTGACTAGGCTTAATAGAACATGTCAGAGTTCTTGTTAAATTGGCGAGTCTTTATACCCGTTTGATTCCTTGAGCTCCTGCCTAAGCTGAATACAGTATTTTGTTTGTAGCAGTAATAAGTAAAGAAGTGGTCATCTGATTGAAGTTGTTTTAAAGCATCTTGGTTTGGTCTCGTTGGCTTGGGTTTATAACACGACCGGCTGGGCTATGTTGGTTTGCTGGGTGCATCTTTTCCAACTGTGTCTGGTTCTCATGGAGATTTTTCCCACTCATCTCTGGCGGCTTTTATTCTGGTTTTGTATACTGTACTCTTTTTAGGTAATATGCAATTTTATTTTAGTGTTCTCTTAATCTTCACATCATACTTTGATGCCCTTGTATTTTTTGTTATCTTGATATACTGTACTGTACAACATATTTGGTTAGTCAAGTGATTCTGTTGTTGTTGTTGTCGTTCCCTAAGTTGCCTGGCCGAACAGCCCCGAGTCCCTAAGGAAGGCCATGGCCACAGTCGGGCTTTCCCACAGAGCTCCCAAGGAGTGTAGATTGTGTTGTTGGCGTAAGTGATTGTGTGAAATGGAGTCTTCTATGATGTGTTTAATAGTATGGAGTGCTGTGTTACATCCTGGGCAGGTGTCGACAACGGAGTCATCCAGCCTCTTCTGATAGCTCAGAAGAGCTGGATGGTGCCTGCATCTCAGCCTGGCCAGGTGGACTCTGTCTCGCGAGGGAGGGAGGATTCAGAAGGATAGATATTGGGAGGTCGTGCCTGCAGCTGTGTGTTGTCTATGAGTGATTGGATGGAGCGGCGAGAGATATGAGTATGGATGTGCTTCTGGAAGCTGGTTTGGGATGGGCAGGGAGGAAGAGAAGACAGTATGTGTGTGATACCGTGTGCTGGGTGTTGTTTTGATATTCCTTGGTGTCTGTGGGTGTGTTGCCATGTAGTGTAGTGGGTGGTGTTGGTTTATGGAGGCTGCTGCCAGGAATTGAGTGCCTCTCATGTCCAGATGGTCTTTGACTTTGAGGACTTTGGTTTCTTGATGTAGGTGATCTGTAGGTGTAGTAGCTGTGCAGCCTGTGATGATTTTTAGGGCTTTATTTTGAATAGTCTGTAAGGTCTTGTGATGTGTTTCAGCTATGTTAGAAGCCCACGCAGGGTGTTGCATATTCCATCACTGATCTTATGTATTGTTTGTAAACTGTGGTGGTGGTTTCTTTGCTGTCTCCAAATATTGTGTGGGCAAGTGACCTGAGGGCGTTAAGTCTGGGTGTCAAAGTTTGTTTTTCATGTTTGTGGTATGCTGTTTGAATGTCATTAGAGTATCATATGTTACTCCTAGGATTTTGGGTGAGTGTGTGTGTGTTAGGGGGGGGTGTTGTTTATGGTGAGTTGCGGGGTGTATTTGTGTTCTGCTGTCCAGCTTGTGAGGAGGGTTGCGGTGGATTTGGCTGGGACTAAATTGAGTCTGTTTGTAGTGCACCAGTCATGTAATGTGTTGAGATAGCGTTGAAGGAGAAGTGTTGCTGTGTCTGGGTTTTGGTGTGTGCATGTGAGTGTTATGTCGTCTGCATAGGAGGCTAAGTTTATTTGGGGTGTATGGGGTGTAATTATACCATGCATGTACAGATTGAAGAGTGCGGGCGACAGAACGAATCCTTGCGGGACTCCGTTTGGGAAATTTCTGATGCTAGATGACTGACCGGCAAAAGATACGTGTGCACATCTGCCTACTAGGAAGTTGGCCAGCCACTTTTTTGTGTTGTTGTGCATGTTTGTGTTGTAGATTTTGTTTGTTAGGTTGTGGTGGGGGATGGCATCGAAGGCTTTACTAATGTCGAGTGTGGCAAGTAGTGATCTGTGTGGTGGTCTAGCTGAGTTGATGCCGTCAAAAGCTCTTTGTGAAGAAGAGTTTTTGTGGAGTGCAGTGGCCTGAAGCCATGTGTTGGAGCTAGGGGTAGAGCGTGTGTGGTCAATTGTAGTACAAGGCGTTCTATGACTTTGGAGGGGGTGCAAAGGAGTGTGATGGGGCGGTGTGAGGAGGGTAGCGTGGAGTCTTTGTTGGGTTTGGGGAATGTAATGATGACACCATGCTTCCAGATGTCTGGTATTGTGTTGTGTGAATAACTGTAGTTTGATGCTACCTTGCTACCTTGTGAAAGAAAATACACTATGTGGAACAAAAATATGTGCCTTAGGCTAAGATGACTCCTATTTTTGGTTTGTAAACTTTCCGTATGCACCGCAATACATGGTAGCCTCACTTCCAAAGGCTTGATAAGGATAATAGACAGATGTGTATGATAAAAAAAAAAATAAAAAATAAAAAAAAATAAAGGAAAAGTGGGGATTGGGCCTGAGTATATAGATAGATAGTATGTTAACAATAGGGACAAAACAACTTGATAATGTGTCACGGCTAGGAGATCATTTGTATTTAGGAACACTTGTTAAACGAGTCCTGCATAATGCTAGAAATGAGTCCCTGTCTCTTCTCTGAATGTTTGACCTCACAAACGGGAGGGTTTGTACGCAGCCGAATACCTTACCCCAGGCCCCGCCCACTGCCGAAAATGTACAAATATTATATTATATTAGATTAGATTAACCTAACCTAACCTAACCTAACCTAACCTAACCCTAATAATATAATATAATATAACGTAACACAAATAACAAAATATAAATATAAAAATATACTAAACTTCGAGTGGGATCGAACACTGGATTTCTGGATGCCAGGCGGGAGCTCTAGTGACTGTACTACAGAGCGAGCTGGCAGGAACGGTTTGAAGGGTTTATTTAAACGCGGGGAACGGGGCCAAGGGAGGCTTACATTTTTACGCATGCGTAGAGGGTAAGGTATTCGGCTGCGTACATCCCCTCCCCTCACAAACTAATCTTATTACTGTAGTAGAAGTATTCATCTCGTACCGTTACACTTTGTTAATTTCTTCACTTTTGGTATTAAGCCTTTGAAGTAGATGGTGCTATTTTAGATTAATTCTGGCTTCCATTAGATTAAAATTAACATATAAAGCTTGCAAACTAAACAAACCAAAACTGGGACGATACAAGATAATGGTAAAATAACTTATCAAAATCGCTGTGGAAATAATCAAATAACGCTTACTAAAATAAATGTTTTGTTATGAAATAAAAGAACACAATCCACCACATAGGGTGTACATTACTACATGAGCAAGTTAATCTGTTTCCCAAGCAAACTAATCGCACACGTAACAACGCACTATTGTCACGTTGAAAGAATTAGTCAATGATGGTTAATTTAGCTATGGAAGGACGTGGAAGTTTTAAATATTCTTACGAGTTCCTGCTTAATGTGAATAATACCATCTAATGTAAGCCAGAATAAAAAAAAAAATGTCTTCGTGGTGCAATGCATAAGTGTGTTGATTTTCGGTGTGAGCGTCCTGGGTTCGAATCCCCGGACTGCCACATGTGTTTGTTAATTTCATTAATCGAGTTTAGGAGTAAAGTTGGTTAGTGGAGAGAACATAATAATCATGGCATCATTGTACTAAAGGGCTTAATACTCCTACTATTCATAATTTGCAGCATCAATGTTCTATGTGCTAGCATGATTGTTGTATGCAGCTGAGTGTTCTTTTTATTGTGTTTCATTGGTTTGTTTTTCTGTGGTTGTTTGTGTTTGTGTTGTTGCTGACTCAGTGTTCAACTCTATGGGAACTATCAAGAGGTAAGTGTTTTTTTTTGTGTATTATGCAAAATTGATTTATATATGACTTGTTTCATTTGTTTACAAGTTCATTAGTTTTATATTTGTTCTCCCCTGTTTTAAGTATCTAATTGATTTACATATGACTTGTTACATTTATTTACAAGTTAATAAGTTTAATATTTGTTCTCCCCTGTTTTAAGTATCTAATTGATTTACATATGACTTGTTACATTTATTTACAAGTTAATAAGTTTAATATTTGTTCTCCCCTGTTTTAAGTACCTGTATATCTAAACATTGTAATCATGTAGAATACTGCACAGATTAAATACTGTATATTTATTAAGACGTGTCCGCCCCCAGCCCGGCACAGTGGACTCGGACATAGACTGGTGGGCCAAGTACTATGTCTCCAGCGGACAGAAGGAGCGCGGAGGGTCATACTTCTCTAAGGGGTTAGTCCTGTACACCTTATTGTCTTAAGCCGGTATCACACGAGAGCTTTTGTAGTCAACATACGATGATTAAAAAAAATTTGGCAACATTTCTGGAGTATTTTGTCCTGGTATCGGAAGCTAGACTGATGGTAGATGAATTTAGGTAACCGAAATAATCTAAATGTTTACCTCATAAGATGCCAGACCAGTGTTAAGGATAAATGTTGAGTGAAAAAGCGCTCGTGTGATACTGGCTTTAGTATCTCTTATCTGTTAACCCCTTCCTTACCGAGGATGTATATTGTGTTATTGCAGCTATATTCAGACAATTTTATGCAGCTTAGGAGGAAACCGTGGTACAGTACTTAAAATGGATAATCGAGATAGTTTGAAGCCTTTTAATTGCTACACGTCCTCCCTAAGCTGGATCAAATCGTCTATTAATATCCAAAATATAACGGCAAGGACAATTCGGTACAGAAGGGGTTAATTTAGTTTGTCTTTTCACATCTTCCCTGCTTTCTCTTTCATGCTCCTCCTCTGCCTCTTCATCTCCTGTTATAGTCTCTGTCCAAAGGGGGTAAGGGGGATCCTACAGTCATTACGATCCAATATAGTATGGCGGGTGCCCAACCCCGAAAGTGGTTGAAATAGGGGAGCTATCCCCCCGCCAAAGGCAGCTTTCTAGGGCCTTTCCTAGCTGATGCTGAGAGGATTGGGTTCTAGTCATGTGGTGATGGGCTGGTCTATCAGAGTGTGGTACCGGTACCGTCACTGACGGTACCGGTACCACACTTTGTTCCACATTCATCCAGATCCGTCACCGTATCTGTTCAATCATTTGGTCCATATTTATATCATAAAGTTGGTCATAATAATGGTTTGAGGGTCCAAGATGGCCGAGTCTGGTTCGACCTAAGCGTATTTCCCATTGAAACCTATGTTAAACACTGCCCACGTACAGTCAGTCCCCCTAATACACGTATCCTCAGTCCGCGTTTACCCTATTCCGCGCGGAGGGGTAAAACAGGTACTCAAAATCCCTAAAACACGTATTGACCCCACAAAACATGAATCACAGTTGAAGAGTGGTGTAAAAATGCTGTTTTTTGTATTCCGCGCCACCCCCCCTCCCTACTCCGCGCGCACACCCCTCGGAGGCCTAGGCTTCTCCGGCCCCGTCACTGTCACTGGCCCCGTCCCTGTCTCCGGATATACCCATAGATTTCCCGATCGCAGTAGTGCCTTCACCAGTTTATTCTTCCTAGGCATTTTTTAGTTGTTGAAGGGTGTAGGAAGGCGGTTGTTACACAATAAATGGGTCAAGTCTCAGCGCACGGACACTTAAGGATATTGGGACTGAGAAGGAAGCACACACACACACACACATACGCACACAGACACACACACATATAACCACACATACGCTTCCTTCTCAGTCCCAATATCCTTAAGTGTCCGTGTGCTGAGACTTGACCCATTTATTGTGTAACAACCGCCTTCCTACACCCTTCAACAACTTAAACCCCTACGCCTAGGCTATATCAACTCGCCTGTCGCGGGGGTCTGCCTCGGAGCCCCCACTATTCTCACCTACTTATAGCATTTATTTTTAATGTAAGGAATGACTTGTTTATGTTTCTATTATTGTGTATGCTTGGTTGTCCAATTAGTATTGATTTTTATCAAAAATTACCGTCAAATGTGGGTGGAAATACGGGCTGCCGCCCATAAGTATTTTTCTCCATAAGTTATGTTATCCCCAATGCGCGAATTCCCAATACCCGTCGTGTAATGCCGCCCATATAGGCGCGGATTGGGGGGACTGACTGTATCCGCGAAACCACGTATTTGCGGAAGGGGGCTGGTACGACCTATACGCGAATACTGGGAGTGCACTGTATATACAGTATGTATATATACAGTATATATATATATATATATATAAATATATATACACAGTATAATTATATTTGTTATATATATATTATTTTATTTTTTTATTGGTTTTTAATATTTTAGTCCTGTCACTCTTTCAACTCTGGGGGAGGCACTCGTCACAGGCAGTTCTGCCTTTTGTCTCCCTAATCCACATAAAACAAATAGTAAGGAAACAGATTCACTTGCGCATGTAGTGATTGATGTACACCCTATGTGGTGGTCTTGTGTTCTTTTATTTCTAAATTGTATTTTACGAAAGAAATTTCGATAAGTTCTTTCGTCTTTATATTGTGACGTCCCTGTTTTGTTTTTTTAATTTTGCAAGTTTTACATTATAAAATCTTATTGGAAGTTTTAACACTCGATCAGACGTATTTGGGGCTTTTGAAAATGAATATTGAGGGATTTGATTGTTGGTTGATATTCTCCTTAGACCCCTGTCAAGCTAAAAGATAATACCTCCTTCAATCTAAAAACAAACAAATAATAAGAAGAAAGACCACGGATTACCCTTTCAGTACCTATGCCCTCCTTTAACTTTATTCTGGCTACTAGTAGACGATTTTATTCAGTTTCAAAAGGGTCTCCGGCAATTAACAGGTTTCGAACTATCTCGCTGAACCCATTTGACTACCATAGATCTTTTTTAAACTGTACAAAATCGTCTAGGTATAGCAAGAATAAAATTAAAAAGACGTCGCCGGTACAGAAGGGGTTAAGATACAGTGAAGAACAAGACCATTAGCAACCCATCAACTGCTGGCCAGAACCTCCAACATGGCTGCCACACGAACCATGGGGCTCTCGTCACCCGAAGAAGTGCTGAAGGCCTGAACCGTCATGGACGTAACCTGGTCCAAGGTCAGGTCCCCAGTCAGTTCCTGGACCATGGCAAATACAAAGCAAACATCCTGGAACCCGGGGCGGCTGCACCAAACTTTGTCCTCTGACTCCTGGTCCTCCCAGAACATGTTGAAGGCCTCACTGCCATCAGCCTCCGACAGTTTGCTTGAATACCCAAAATCTATGATACGGGTTATGAAGCTACCGTTATCATGACAGACCAGCACGTTGTCAGCGCCGACATCATTATGGCCGAACCCTTTGCTGTGCAGTTCATCGAGGCTAACGGCTACTTTTTGCAAGATGTCATACACCAGTGACCTGTCCTGGGTGCCATGGGTATCGATGAATGAGCGGAGAGTGACACCCTGGCAATACTCCATTATGACCAGTGGCCAATCAGTGCCCAGGGCCATAAGGCGTGGTGCTCCCCCTGCCCCCTCCAGCTCCCACAGGACTCGGGCCTCCCGCCAGTACTCTTCTAGGTCAGCCTGGCCCACATCATCACCTGTGGCAGTCTTCATGCAGGCGGTCTCACCCTTGAAGGTCACCAGAGATACTTCCCCTCGAGCCATCTCAGCAATGGTCTCCAGTATAACCACATCCCGTTCAATGTCACAGTGATCCACAGTCATCATGGCAAATCCGCTGTCCATTGTGCACATATTTGTTTGATAATACTCACAGATACTCACAGAGTATCTGTGAAGCAATGTAAGTATGTTTTAAGAACAAAGCTAAATGAAAAATGTTCTTATTATAGTAATACTTTGGAGAACAAACCATAAAGCTGTTAACTCTTTGACCGTGTGTGAATCAATGGTGATGCGAAGCTTTGTTCCCCTAAGGTTTAGCAATTTTGTTAACTTTTTTTGTGAACTTATAATTGTACCCTTTCCATTGTAAATATTGATTATTTTTCACCCATAATATACATAGATCTAAGTTTGGGAGAAAGTAGGGAGATTAATAATAAATAAGTTGATTTAAGATAAATATGAAAGGAGAAAATTAATATAATTTTGTTTAGTCACCGTAATAATATTCGTTTTCTTCAAAGTGTATTCATAGAAAACTCGTATTAAATGGATAACTTAAACATATTTGAATCAATGCCTGGTTAATGTTTTAAGTCTAGTTTTGAAGATGTCGATGTTATCACCCATAATGGCTGATCCGTATCATATACTGTACTACCTGACAATGTGTGTCATTCTTGCGGGAGATGCGTAACAAATAACAAATATAAAAATAGATACAAACAAAATCCAAGACATGAAAATTCAAATATTTCAACTAGAAAACCTAAGGGTTTAGTTCTGTCCAGCTTATTGTCTTATTATCTCTTAGTGACCCTGGTCTCTCGGTCTTCTCCTGGATGACCTAGATGTTTGTTAATTTGTATTTTGTTTTTGTGTGTTCATTGTTTTCTGTTGTGTTGTCCCGATTCTGGCTCTGTCTTGAGTCGGCCACCCCCAAAAAGATAAAAACACAAAAAAAAAGGAAAAGAGGGGGAAAAAAATAGGAAAAGCGGGGATTGGGCCTGAGTATATAGATAGATATAGAATATATCTCTTATCTGTTAATTTACTTTCTTTTCACATCTTCCCTGCTTTCTCTTTCATGCTCCTCCTCTGCCTTTTCATCTCCTGTTATATTCTCTGTGCCCAGGGGGTAAAGCCGGTATCACACAAGCGCTTTTTCACTCAACATTTATCCTCAGCACTGATCTGGCAGCTTATGAGGTCAACATTTACAATATTTTGGTCACCAAAATTCATCTAGCAACAGTTTAGTTTCCATTACCAGGTAAAATATTCCAGAAATGTTGCCAGAAAAATGTTAATCATCGAATGTTGTCTATAAATGCTCTCGAGTGATACCGGCTTTAGGGGGATCCAACAGTCATTACTATTCAATATACTATGGCGGGTGCCCAACCCCGAAAGGGGTTGAAATAGGGGAGCTATCCCTCCGCCAAAGGCAGCTTTCTAGGGCCTTTCCTAGCTGATGCTGAGAGGATTCGGTTCTAGTCATGTGGTGATGGGCTGGTCTATCAGAGTGAGAGCTGAGCGATCTCTGCCATACCCATAGCTTACTCTGACTGTTCCTTTTACTTATATATTTTCTAGATCTAAAGTGACGGCGTACCTTCCGTGGATTGACCTCCCTACTGCCAACCTAGAAGTTGGCAGATTGGGAGCCAAAGTGTCACATTTTTCCTTTGCCCCTCAACATTTCCTTCATAATTGCTGAGGGGCACAGGGCCTTGGGTGGGGCTTTGGTTTCCCGGGCGTTTCCGCACCCTCCTCAGCTCCCCGCCTTGGAGTGGCTTCGGTCACCTGGGCTTTATTAGTGGTAAGCAGGGAGGGTTCTGTGGGGGCGCTCGGTTATGGCCTTGCTCGGGACCTTGGGGCTGCTCGGCCAGACAGCCTGGGGAACAGCAACAACAACAAAATCCTCCCAACCCTCACCTCCACTCTGTTTATGTTGGTATTATATATGTTATGATGGTGACTATACTTGTCTTGTGTAAGCCAGAATATAGCAATAATGATGCCAAAGTATTAAGGGGGGTCATTGGTTTTTCTAACTTTCTCTCCTTTTCTCTTTTTCCCTGGCTTGTATCCATTTGGCCCCATTCAGCCAACTGTTTTAAGACGTTTATCCCCATCCAGGTGTCGGTTTCTTCCACATTGTACTGTATGGAGAAATCCGGCTTCGCCGGAGAAATTTTTCTATCAAAAAATGTACAAATTTACTTTGCTGTCAAAACAAAACTATATATATGCTGGCTCGCTACCGCTCGCCAGGAAAATATTGACACCTGGATGGGGTAAACATCTTAAAACAGTAGGCTGAATGGGGCCGAATGGATAAAAGCCAAAGAGAGAGGGAGAGAAAGAGAAAAAAAAGCGAGGTGGGCTCCCTTAAGATAGAGTAAGATTGATGTTAATTTGATGTTAATTGTCCGATGTTTCTTGTTTACTGCATAGGTATGAGAAGTTGGAGTTGTTGAAGGGCAGCCTGGAGGAAGAGAATCAGTACGGCGGGTTCCGGGACCTGGTGGATACGGTACCGCTGTCCAGGGGCCGCGGCGATCAGACACAGGATGCTGGAGAGTTCAAGGTTAGTCATATTAATGGGTTGTGGTACTTGGATGCTCACAGGTAATGCTAGCGATGGATGTAGTGATCGGGCGTACGGTCGTCATGTTTACATAGGTCGATCGCCGCGGTTAAGTTCCCGTCTATTTTGACGGCGATTTTTTTTCAGTTATTTGCCCCCTGCTGGCAATATATATGATGATGACAATATGTCATGGGGGGAGAGGGCCCCCTCAACATATTATTGTATCCAAAGGCAGTCAAAATAGACGGGAACATGATGGCAAGCATCCGCCGCCGCTCAGCGTAGTGTAAACAAGGCGGGCGGTACGCCCAAACTCAACATTCTACCCTAATGCTACTCCGCCCACTCTGATACTGTATCAAGTGGAGTTGTTCATTGTTTTAGCTACATATGTATTTTGTTTATTTGTTTATCTGTCTGTCAATTGTAAGCAAGATATTACAGAGGTACAAGCAATTCCATTGTTAGCTTCAAGTTGACTTATGAGGCAAACTCAATTTGATTTTTTTTTAACATTCTACTGTTAATTTTTGTTCTTACATGTAACCCATGAAGCACAGGGTAGGCTATCAGACTCTATAGGTAGCGCCAGCGAACTTGACAATAATTTTGACCCCTTAACTTCTTATAACTCTATATGAATGAAAGCAATCGGGCTGACGCTGATATCATTAGGGAAGAGTCCACCAGGAAATAGGTGTGGATATTTACAGCCAGTTTGCCGTAAGCCCTTTTGAGTTACAGAGAGGTCAGGGATCGAGATTATTGTCAAGTTCGTTGGCGCTACCTATAATTGTTTTGTCTTTTTATTGTGTTCGTCCAAGTATTGGTTTGTTTATTTTACAAGTTTTACATTATAAAAACTAAACTATTCTTGTGTGACCATCTCCAGGGTACCTTCCGTGTGTACCCACTGTCGGCTGATGGTACCGAGGAAGGTGGGCCCCCTCCTCTCCTGCTGTCTGGGTTCCCATCCCCCGACCCCCAGGAGGTGGTGGCTCGCATCTATATTGTCCTAGGGGAGGATTTGGCCCCTAAGGATGCTGGCGGCACCTCGGACCCCTACGTCATCGTCAAGTTGGGGAAGTCCACAGAATCTTCGAAAGACGACTACAGACCCAAGACTCTCAACCCCATCTTTGGACAGTGAGTTTGGTCGGGGCTTATAAGATAGGATGAGGAAATAGATGTGAGAGGTTTAAGGGGGGTCACTGTTTTTTTTTTATCTTTCTCTCCTTTTCTCTCTTTCCCTGGCTTGTATCCATTCGGCCCCATTCAGCCTACTGTTCTAAGACGTTTATCCCCATCCAGGTGTCGATTTCTTCCTGGCAAGCGATAGTGAGCCAGCATTGTATGGAGAAATCCGGCTTCGCCGGAGAAATTTTTCTATCGAAAAATGTACAAATTTAGCTTTCTGTAAAAAAAATATATATATATGCTGGCTCGCTACCGCTCGCCAGGAAATTATTGACACTTGGATGGGGATAAGCATCTTAAAACAGTTGGCTGAATGGGGCCGAATGGATACAAGCCAGAGAAAGAGAAAAAAAAATCATCTTCTTCTCCACAGTGTGTTTGAGGTTGCTGGAGCCTTGCCGCTGCACAAAGATCTGCACGTTGAGGTTTGGGACCACGACATGGTCTCTTCCTCTCTCTTTGGCTTGTATCCCTTCGGCCCCAGTCAGCCTACTGTTTTAAGACGTTTATCCCCATCCAGGTGTCAATATTTTTCTGGCGAGAGATAGCGAGCCAGCATATGTATATACTGTATTTTTGTTTACAGCAAGCTAAATTTGTACATTTTTCGATAGAAAAATTTCTCCGGCGAAGCCGGATTTCTCCATATAATGTTGGCTCACTATCGCTCGCCAGGAAAAAATCGACACCTGGATGGGGATAAACGTCTTAAAACAGTAGGCTGAATGGGGCCGAATGGATACAAGCCAGAGAAAGAGAGAAAAGGAGAGAAAGAGAAAAAAAGCAGGTGACCCCCCCCTTAAATAATCTTACAAAATTTACTGTTGTTTTCTACAGTGTGTTTGAGGTTGCTGGAACTCTGCCCCTGCACAAAGATCTTCACGTTGAGGTTTGGGACCACGACATGATCTCTTCCGACGACCTGATAGGAGAGACCATCATCGACCTGGAGAACCGCTTCCTTACCCGACACCGTGCGACTGTGGGCCTACCTCGACAGTACCATGTGTATGTATTATTACTATTATTATTATGTTGTTGTTATTGTTGTTGTTGTTGTTCTCAATGCTGCCTGGCCGAACAGCCCCAAGGCCCCGAGCAAGGCCAAGGCCATAACCGAGCACCCCCACAGAACCCTACCCGCCGACCACAATAAATCCTGGGTGACCGAAGCCACTCCATGGCGGGGAGCTGAGGAGGGTGCGGAAACGCCCGGGAAACCAAAGCCCCACCTAGGGCCCTGTGCCCCTCACCAATTATGAAGAGAAAGTTGAGGGGCAAGGGAAAAATGTGACGCTTTGGCTTCCAATCTTGGTAGATTGGGAGGTCAATCCACGGAAGAGACGCCGTCACTTGAGATCTAGAAAATATATAAGTAAAAGGAACAGTCAGAGTAAGCTATGGGTATGGCAGAGATTGCTCAGTTCTCACTCTGATAGACCAGCCCATCACCACATGACTAGAACCCAATCCTCTCAGCATCAGCTAGGAAAGGCCCCAGAAAGCCGCCTTTGGCGGGGGGATAGCTCCCCTATTTCAACCCTTTTCGGGGTTGGGCACCCGCCGACTATTATTATGTAATGTATATACTCTACATGTATTTGATGTTTTGCATATTGTACTGTAGGTTATTCATTTCTTTCAGATGAGGAAGGGTTCAGTAGAGTCTGAACATTATCTTGAGTTTCGGATTTGTCTGGTTAGGTGAATGTGTTTTCAGACTTATAAACTTCGGACATTATCTCAGAGTTTCGGACAAGTCCGGATGGCTGAAGTGTGAGTTTGGACTCGGCCTTTTCGGACTTTTGACACTTTCGGACAGGGGTCTCCCCCAGTTAGTCCGAAAGAGCGAGAGTTTACTGTAGTAGTTTGTATAGATGGAGAATAGTTAATATAAGAAGATAGCCCATAATAAGAAAGCTAACTGACTGAAAGGATTGTATTTCAGGAGCGGAAGCAACATGTGGCGCGACAGTGAGCTGCCCTCGGAGATCCTGACTAAGGCTGCTAAGCTGAGGAACATGGAGGGACCGCTGTGGAACAATCGACCTCTCAGCCTCACACTCTCCGGAACAACATACACACTCGAGGAATTTGGTAAGGGGGGATGTATTATATACTTTTATATTATTTTTTATTATTATTTAACCCTTTCACGCATTTATGATGCAGAGGTTGCCAGATTAGCAATAAGAAATAGAGTTCTCTCACTCTTATAATTACCTCTCCAAAATTAGTTTGCTGCCCACAGCTAACTCAAAGACAACTGCAGAGGTTGAAGAAACTAAACTAAAGGTTTCTAAATACCCCTGATGGTAACAAAGGCTTTAAAGTATCCCCAATAGGCTCAACATTGTGTCATATGTCGGAGAGGGTTAATATGATTTATATGAAAGGTGCGCCTGGAAGTGTGGTGGGCGGGCTTGTGGTGGTAGGCCTTCGCTGCATGTCTGCCTGCCGAGATCGGAACCTCTCCGGGTGGTCGGGGGCCGGGGGAGTGCTGGAGGGACCTTGGTGACCCTGGTCTCTGGGTCTTCTCCTAGATGACCTAGATGTGTGTGTTTTTGTGTGTTCATTGTTTTCTGTTGTGTTTTGTGTTGTCCCTATTCTGGCTCTGTCTTGAGTCGCCCCCCCCACCCCCCACCCCCACCCCCACCCCATCCAAAAAACAAATAATAAAAAATATAGGAAAAGTGGGGATTGGGCCTGAGTATATATCTACTACAGATAGATAGATAGATAGATAGATAGATAACTTTTGTTCATGTGCCTGTAAAATGTCTTCTCTCCCCTTGATCCCACTCAGAATCGTCCATGAGCCAACTACCCCCGTCGGTGGGAGAACCCCGGGAGCGCCTGGCCCTCTATGTGCTGCAACGGGCCCTGGGTATGGTCCCGGAGCATGTGGAGACCCGGGCCCTGGTACACCCAGCCAACCCAGGCATCCCACAGGGCCGCCTCAAGATGTGGGTGGACATCTTCCCCACCGGACCACAGCTTCCCCCGCCGGTCGACATCACACCACGACGACCACACAAGTCAGACATGTTCCACTTTACTATGTTATATCAAGCATGTACAGTTTGCCGCACATATTCCATTTATTAACCATCCCAGCAAATAGTAACTTGGCAGAGCCAGACCCACCTCCCCAACCCCCCTCCCTCACTCCACCTCCTACCAACAGTGGAAAGGAAGGAGGTGGAGCGAGGGAAGGGGGTTGGGGAGGTGGTGTAAAGTCAGTGAAAACAGGTTAGCCTAAACAGAACCGGATGCGGAAATACCTTGAGCCGACCAGGCCAAGTGGGATATCTCTCTTGGTCTAACTGGTAAAGTGTTTGCCTCACAACCCAAGGGTCCCGAGTTCAAGCCCCCACCAGGGCTTGATATTTTCGGGAGGCTATTCCCGCATCTAACGAAGTTTAGGTGTGTTGGTAAAATTGTTCAGATGGTTGAGAGTAAGATCGGAGCTCCATAAATCTTCTTACGGGTATGGTGTAAAATCCTATTCCTACAGGGGGTGCAGTTCTGCCAAATCACAACCCCAACGGAATATGTGCGGCAAACTGTACAGTAGTGAGTATATTATATATTATGGTACAGTACACTTATTCAAAACTTTGAACCTTTAAAGCTAAGTTTTGAAGTACTGTATCTGGGCTATAAAAAGTATTGAATTGTCTAGTTTGCATTCAATGGGGCGAACTGTTACTTATGTCAATATATATATTTTTTTATTTGAATAGCTATATATTTCTTGGGGAGGTCCAGAGCTAATGTGGAAGAATATGTGCAGATAATCTATATTTTATTAATTTCACCACAACACCAAACACCTCCAATGAAATTAATGAAAGCATATACTGTATGTGATCCACCGGGATTTGAACCTGGGTTATGTAATGCATGACTTGAATTTGAACCTTATTACTTTCTGTTAAGGTACCTGCTGCGTGTGGTGGTGTACAACGTGTTCGAGGCGCCCCTACAGGAGACCAGTATCGTGGCCGGTGAGAAGATGAGTGATGTGTATGTGAAGGGTTGGCTGCAGGGTACCTCACACGTCCAGAAGACCGACATTCACTACAGGTTGGTCACAAGCAAGGTTGATTTACAATGTAAATTTGGTGATGGGCTGGTCTATCAGAGTGAGAACTGAGCGATCTCTGCCATACCCATAGCTTACTCTGACTGTTCCTTTTACTTATATATTTTCTAGATCTCAAGTGACGGCGTCTCTTGCGTGGATTGACCTCCTAATCTACCAAGATTGGAAGCCAAAGCGTCACATCTTTCCCCCAAGCTGCCTGGCCAAACAGCCCCAAGGCCCCGAGCAAGGCCAAGGCCACAACCGAGCGCCCCCACAGAACCCTCCCCGCCGACCTTTGGCGAGCCTTTGGTGGGGGGGATAGCTCCCCTATTTCAACCCTTTTCGGGGTTGGGCACCCGCCCAAACGTGTGTTTGTTAATTTCATTAATCGAGTTTAGGAGTAAAGTTGGTTGGTAGAGAGAACATAATAATATGCGAACCAGGTGTGGGCTCCATATATGGTGAAAGATATAGAAGCGGTGGAGAAAGTGCAGAGAAGAGCTAGCAAGCTTTGAAGAACCTGGGCTATGAGCAGAGTTTGAGGACACTGGGACTCCCGACATTGGCATATAGGAGAAAGCGAGGGGATATGATAGAGACTTTTAAGATAGTGTCAGGAAAGTATGATGAGGATGTGTGTGAAGGTATCTGCTTGATGCGGGAGGGAACAAGAACGAGAGGACACTCTAAGTAAATTTACAAGGAAAGAACTACGCTTGAAAAGACAAAGAACTCATTTTGTGATAGAGTGGTAAATAAGTGGAACGCACTGCCCCAGTATGTAGTCGATTCCGAATCAGTAAAGAAGTTTGAAAGTAATCTTAATAAAGGATTGGAAAGACAAGATTTGAAATTTGATTACAAAGCGAAAATACAGAATAGTAAAAATGTTGCGTCTGCTGCTGCTGCTGCCGCCGCCAACACCGTGAACAACCGCAGCAGTGCAAGTACTGGTACTAAGCTGTGTACACAGGCCTAGTTTGCCTTTTTTCCAGAGGATTTACTGTATGATACTGTAAGATATTCCAACTCTAGGCTATCTGTACACTGAGTGTCCTTCAGAAAACCAAAACAATGACTTCACCTTACAAAACTATCGTTTGTATGATTTAGCGTAGACTGACTCATGCTCTCATGGATTATATTTTTTCACTTTTTTTCACCAACCAACTTCACTTCTAAACTCAATTAATGAAATCAGCAAATATATGTGGCACTCCAAGGACTCGAACCTAGGACACTCACACCATAATTCCGCGCACTTATGCATTACGCTATCAAGATGATATTAGATAACCAATGATATTCACGCAACAATAACTGCATTTTGATTTTTAGTCCTTTCACACAAAAATTCTTCTCTTCTCTAGATGTATGGACGGTGATGCCAACTTCAACTGGCGGCTGGTGTACCCGATCGAGGTGATCGAGGCGGAGCAGGTGATGTTGGTGGAGTACAAGGAACATCCGTGGTCACTTAATTCCACCTCACTCCGCCGCCCTCCACACCTCACACTACAACTATGGGACAACGATCTTATCATGTCGGACGATTATCTTAGTGAGTCTTTATATCCCTTAACCCCTTATGTACCGGCGACGTCTTTTTAACTTCATTCTGGCTACTCTTAGACAATTTTATTAATTTTAAAAAGGGTCTCCTGTAATTAACAGGCTTCAAAATATCTCCCTTCACCCTTAATACTACCACAGACCCTTCTTAAGCTGCACGAAATCATCTAAATATAGGTAGAATAAAATACAAAAGACGTCGCCGGTACAGAAGGGGTTAACTAATGGCATTTAAATATCCCACAACTATCTTACTAAGTTTTATATCTGAGATTCTACTACATTCCTCTTCATTCAGCTTATGGACATTAATTGATAGACTAATCTATTTATTGATTGTTTGTTTGACTGATCAGGTGAGATGACGCTGGACCTATGCAAACTCCCCAAGCCGGCCAAGACACGTGAAGGTGTAGATCCGGGCCAAGTGCCTCAGATGCTGACGGAGGCGGACACTAACAGTGTGGCCGTCACCTTCCTGGACGACGACTCTCGCTCCATCAACTTGTTCGAGGCTAAGCGGATCTACGGCTACTTCCCCTTCATCCGGGTTGACGAGGGGGCCACGCAGATTGCCGTAAGTCGCTCTATTAATTATGGTGTTTTGAGTGCTGCTAAAATTATTTGTTTATGTTATGTTGGTAGGGCAGTATCAATTGTCACCCTTGTTGCTTTTTTATCATATGAAGGAAATGGTGATGGTATGGTATCTGTATGTATGGTAACCCAGGCTCAAATCTCGGGTGGATCATATGCTTTCATTGGGAGGTGTTTGGTGTTGGGAGTGAAATTAAATAAAATATAGATTACAACTTTGTGTCATGCTGACAGCGCAAGACTTAAGCTGGAGTCACACGAGCCTTTTTTTTCGAGCAATTTTTACGGACAACTATGGCTTAAAAAATTACACTTTATCAGAATTCAGCCGCATAACATAATCTACCTTCAGTCTAATTACCCATACCAGTGCGAAAAAGTCCCGAAATAATACGAGAAAAAACTTGCTCATGGAAAATTGACGGAAAGAGCGCTCGTGTGACAGCGGCTTAAGTTCAGCACATTTTTTTATCAGAAAGTACAGTAATGTTATATATGTTTTGTAATTGTGTGTTATGTAATTTTATATGATATTTGCAGGGAAAGATAGAGATGGAACTGGAGGTAGTGTCCGAGGAGGAGGCTAAAGAGCGACCGGCCGGCCACGGGCGGGATGAACCCAACATGAACCCTAAACTGCCCGAACCAAAGTAAGTCACACCAGGTTAAAAAAAATTGTTGTTGTGTTGTGTTGTCCCTGTTCGGGCTCTGTCTGGAGTCGGCCACCCCCAGCTATGGGGTATGTGCCTGAGTATATAGATAGATAGATAAAGAAGTTCACCCTTCTTGTGTGATCATATATTTGTCATTATTCTATTATTATTGTTATTATTGTTATTATTGTTATTATTATTATTATTGTTATTATTATTATTATTATTATTATTATTATTATTGTTATTGTTATTATTGTTATTATTATTATTATTATTATTGTTATTATTATTATTATTATTGTTATTATTATTATTATTGTTATTATTATTATTATTATTATTATTATTGTTATTATTGTTATTATTATTATTATTATTATTATTATTCATTTATTCTTCTTATTATTATTATTATAATAATAATAATAATTATTATTATTATTAATTTATATTATTATTATTATTAGTATTATTAATCATTTTAATAATTATTATTTGTTATGGGCTTGTTATTAATACCTCTCAGGAATTATTAGACTCTTTGTATTGGGGTGAAAAACAAAATAAATAAACCCCAAAATCTCTGATATAATGTTTCTCCGTGCCAGTCGTCCGGCCACGTCGTTCCTGTGGATGTTGTCTCCGTGGAAGTCGTTCAAGCACATCATCTGGAAGCGCTACAAGTGGTACTTTATCACCCTCGTCGTCCTTTTCCTCTTCTTCCTCTTCTTCTTCCTCTTCTTCTACTCGCTCCCGGTAAGATATAATTATTGATAGTAAGTAATGTCAGGCTTATAAATCGTGTCCTACCTGCACGATTTCAATCTTGGTTGTGTCTTGTAAAAAAATGGAATAAAATAGCATTGTTTTTTTGTTTTGTTTTTTTAAAGAGACAATGAACGGAGGAAGGAAAAACACAGATAAAACAAAAAGGTCCATGTGCCTAAAGGCATCCTCCATTCATAAAATGTTTGTAACAACTGGATTTAAACATTTGTAAATTGTAAGTTTGTGGAAAGCAATTCGAGGGAAGTGAATTCCAAAGAGTAGTAGCTCTGGGGATAAATGAATTCTGATAAGCAGAAGTTCTGCATTGTGGAGGAGAAAGTGTAAATTCATGGGCGCTCTCAGCTGCCCTAGTTCTACGGGGAAAGATGTGGAGAGGCGGCACAATTGAAGCAAGTTCCTCGGAACAATTGCTGTGAAAATATCTGTAGAATAATGCAAGGGATGCAACGTTTCTTCGTATGGAATGTAGGAAGGTCCTGTGTGATTGCAGGGTTATTGATTAATCTAATAGCTTTATTTTGAAGTTTGTCCAACTGCCTCAATGCAACCACTCCACTTCCACCCCACAGAGGTGAACAGTAATCCATCTGAGAACGCACATGACTTTTATATATTACGGCCAACTGCTCGTCAGTGAAGAATTCTCGAACTCTGTACAGGAGTCCCAGTTTTTTAGAGGCATTCTTAGCAATGCTTCTAACATAATGTGTCCAGCTCAAGTTAGTACTGTAGTTAATGTTACACCGAGAATGTCAATACTAGGGGAAGTGGGAATATTTACATCATTAAAAAATATATGGGAGTCAGTGAGATTCTGTCGGTTAGAAAATTGAATGTACTTGGTTTTCTGTGCATTAAAGGAAACTAGATGTGTTATCTCATTTGGGTTTGGCTCAGATTTGAATGAGTGTACAGTGTGCAGTACAGTGTACAGTATACTTATGGCTTATGAGTGTACACCCTCTGTTCAATTTAATATGTGGGTGCTAAATTGTCGGTATTGTTTTACTGTATTTTTTTTTTTTTTTTTAGTAATGAGAATTCACCCATATATTTGGGAATTGGACAACTGGCCGCAGACCAACTCGCTGCGGAAAACTGGCCGCAGCAGGTTAGGTTAGGTCAGGTCTGTGGCCAGTTGGCTACGGCCAGTTTGTCGTGGCGAGTTGGTCTGCGGCCAGGCTGCCGCGGCCAGTTATCCTAGACCATATATTTATATCCACTACTGTATCATCATGTTCTGCTCTTAGTGATACTGTTAGCACTCCATAATTAACTAAATAGATAGATAAATAAGTGAATGACAGGTATACACCATCTAAGATAAATAAGTGAATGCCAGATATACACCATCTATTTATTATGTTGTCTGTTTCCCCCAGGCTGCTACCGTGGACTATATCCTGGGGACGTACTGAGCTGGAGTGGCTGTTTACTCGGGAGTCACAAGTTCACTTCACTTCTCTTGATTGGCGGACACGCTGTTCTTGGGTTGCATAATGTGCCGGAGTTTGGGGGAACGAGTATCGGGTGACCAAGCCGTACCTGTGCAAATCAAAGAACATCCTTTCAACTAATATTGATTTGCATAGGATCATAACTTAACATCATAACTACAGATAGCAAAAAGTAACTAGGGTTGATCGAAACTCCTCTACTTGGTTATCTACACTGTCATACAGCCATCACACCTCACTAATCTGATAATAACTTTAGCTCTCCTAATATTATCCTATTCTTCCATAATCCCTGCATATCCAGTTGCCCAAGAGTGATCCGCTGCAGATCCTACAACAAACTGAGGTGAACTGATGGAGTCGGTGAGTTAGCAGAAAATGAGCGGTCTTGCTGACTTAAAAATATTTTACTGTATTAATCTCTGATTAGACTTCTTCCAGATAAGGATTTATCGTGTCCACTTTTATGTTGCATGATAATTTATATTAATTATGTGATATTAATTATGTGATTTAAATCCATTTGTATGCTATATCTATGTATGTATATACAGTACTCTGGCACCTTCCCCAGTTCTCCTTTTTTTTTTTTTTTTTTTTTTAATTGGGTGTTTTATGTATGGCAATTATTTAAATGAACTTTTAGTAGTTTTATTATCAAGTTTTCCTATTCTTTGATCTCTACTGAAGTTGTCTTATGCTACTTTCTCTCCTTTAACCCTTACAGTCCCAGGCCCGAGTATATCGTCAGTAGATAAGTAACTCCCCAGTCCCAGGCCCGAGTATATTCGTCAGTAATATACTTTCCTTGTAACTGCCTGTACAACCCTGTAGTTGGTAACACTACTGTTTAAGCACTGCTACCAGTCTGGCAACACTTCTCAGCTTATTAAAATGTAAAACTTGCAAACTAAACAAACCAAAATTGGGACAAGGACAATATAAAGTCAAATTAAATTATCAAAATCGCTATGTGGAAACAACGCTTACTAAAATGAAAATTATTAAATAAAAGAACATATAAGACCCACTGAAGTGTGACTGGGCCAATCTTGCTCCATCTCTTGAGGTGAAAAGGTGGTCTCTCCTGCCATTTTTGCCACAGTGCTTGGGACTGCAGGGGCTTTTATTACTGTATCCTACGGTATGGTATGGGTTAAAAGGAATACTTTAACCCTCCCCCCCCCCCCTGGGCTGCCTTTCTAAATGACGGCACTCCTATCCGGGCGATATGGCCAAAAAACGTTGTATGTAAACATAGGCCTATTTTTTTTATTTTAAACTGCTTGAGAATTCACACAAATCAAAATATAGCCCTGTTTTGTATCTGTAGACTGTCATTGGGTAGAGCTCTCTAGGTCAACTGGTTCAGGTGTGATGACGATTTCCGTGGAGAGAGTTTTGGCTGTTTTGCCGCGAATTTAGCAATATCGGACACTTTGGGAGACTATTTTTCACTCCAAGTGGTAATGGCAGACAAGGTCGGACTTCTCCTTCTTGTTGTTAAGGCTTGGCGGCGCTCCGATCGGGTTTGTTTACAAATGTTTCGCCGCACGGCTTTCAAAGCACGCTTAAGGAAGCTTTCAAGCTTACGGAGTTTAAAAGGACACCCGGGCTCCGGACCTTCGCAAGATGTGTCCTTTTAAAATGAAACTTGGGCAGGAAGGGTTAATGTCTTTGTGATATTCTTTATATAATTTATTTTCTCTTTCAGATTTTAGACATTATTTCCAGATGTAGTAGTTTATTTGAGTGTATAGTGATATTATTTATATCTGCATGTTTATATAATTTGTAATGTATCGTTCTATCAACAGTGTCAATAATCCTTAACCCCTTCCGTACTGGCGCCGTCTTTTATATTTTATTCTAGCTACTGTATATTTAGACGATTTGTGCAAAGAGAGAGGGAGAGAAAGAGAAAAAAAGCGAGGTGGGCTCCATTAAGGCAACACAATTTGGAGTGCAAATATGAATAGGTCATGAAGTCATTCAATACGATGTTGCCTTAATATTTTGGTTATCATTAGACAGTTATACTCAGCTTAGGAAGGATCTGTGGGAGTCAGAGGGTTGTTGTTGTTGCTGTTCCCCAGGCTGTCTGGCCGAGCAGCCCCAAGGTCCCGAGAAAGGTCAAGGCCATAACCGAGTGCCCCCACAAAACCCTCCCTGCTTACCACTTAATAAAGCCTGGGTGACCGAAGCCACTCCAAGGCGGGGAGCTGAGGAGGGTGCGGAAACGCCCGGGAAACCAAAGCCCCACCCAAGGCCCTGTGCCCCTCAGCAATTATGAAGGGAAAGGTGAGCGGCAAAGGAAAAATGTGACGCTTTGGCTCCCAGTCTCTGACAGTGAGCCAAAGCGTCACATTTTTCCTTTGCCCCTCAACTTTCCCTTGTTGTGTTAGTGTGTACCCTTTACATTCCTATAGGTACTTCTTAAGCTGAATAAATTGTCTAATGATTGTCGAAGTAAAATTCAAGTGACACCAGAATATTGAAAAGGTGAAACTGCAGTGTAGGTGGACTTTTATATGCCAAGGTATTGTGGTGCTATCAGATTTAATAATCTTAATACAAATTTATAGCAATAAATATTATAACTATATATTGGTGTTTCAATTGCTCAAAAGACATTCCAAAACTCAGACTGTGAGTGTGTTTTATTATGTTTTTCCACTAACCAACTTCACCTCTAAGCTCAATTAATGAAATCAACAAATACATGTGGCACTCCAAGGACTCGAACCTAATTAGATACTCGCATCGAAATTCCGCGCACTTAATTTGTTAGTAACGATTTGAAGCCTAGAAAACTGAAATGCTGGGTGTGAAAGGAATTTAACCATCCCGAAAATCCCCAGGCTTGCCCAGTGGCCTGGTGCGGTTTTGAACCCTGGTTAGGGATTTCAGTAGGTTTACCAGACTGGCGTTGTTTCAAACCCTGGTTAGGGATTTCAGTAGGTTTACCAGACTGGCGTTGTTTCGAACCCTGGTTAGGGACTTCAGTAGGTTTTTACCAGACTTGCACGTTTTTGCGAGACAATTAACCTAGGTAACCTACACCCAGGTATACAGGTATACCTGGGTCAGCTCAATTTTCCCGAGTCCCTGTACCTAGGTGTACCTGGGTCGACCCAGTCCCAGTGGATGTTTTCGCAAGCCGGTGACGTCATCTGGGACTGGGTGTACCTGGGCAAATTCAGCCCTGGGTACCGAGTTGGGGGGGGGGGGGGGGGGCGGCTGAGGGCTGAGGGTGAGGGGGGGGGGGGGGGGGGGGGGGAGGGAGGGGGAGTGGTTTGGGTGGTAAGTGGGTGAGGGGTAAAGGGGGGGTGTTGTGTTACTATAGGGACGAACATACTTCTAGACAAACAGTACACAACACAACAGGTAGCCAGAGAGAGAGAGAGAGAGAGAGAAAGTGTGTGTGACAGATAGAGAGAGAGAAAGTGTGTTTGAGAGAGAGAAAGTGATTGAGAGAGAGAAAGAAAAAAGTGTCAAAGAGAGAATAATGTAAAAGAGAGAGAGAGTGTATGTGTGTGTGTGTGTTACATAGTTGCATATATACACAGACTACACAAACTTTGCAGTCCTTATTAGGCAGTATATAATTGTTGGTACAGGTGTATATATATTAAAGTTCCTCTCTCTATTTTTCACAAGCTATCTCGTTTTTTGTCAAATATTGATATTGACTACCACGTATAGGCTACTATACCCCATTCCAAATTAGTAGTCCAGAAATCGTGAATCCTAACCTCCGTAACTAAGAAAGGGCTAAAGCAAATGGTCTGTAAATTTCCGCACCCATTCCCTGGCTGACCCTTCCCAAATGGTGGAAATATTACTCCGATTACTCCAGTCTTTTGTGAGTTAACCCTTTCCCTGCGAGAGACGTTGTGGAACGCCATGGCAATTTACAGCAATCTACAGGCTTTTAAAGCCTCTTAAAATGTAAAATGTAAAAGCCTGTAAAATCGAGTGCGAGGGAGCGAGAGCGGGACAGGCCACCCGTCCTTCTCCCAGGCAGCCCGGTACACTGAAGGGTTTGAGTCAGAGTCTCGCTAGATATACAGTGCTGCCAAAGACAAAAATACCGCGACATTAGTGAGAATTGCTCATTTCAGCATATGTCTATGGTAGCGCTGCGGGTGAACCCTGCAAGCTACGAAGCTCGTTCTGGCGTCATTTTGAAGCTATTTTTTTTTAGTTTTCACATGAACACATTTCATTTCATGCAGGCACTTGCGTAATCAATCGGGAGTGCCTGAATGAGCCCTAATACGGCAGAAATAGGTGGAAACATGCTCGCACCGTAAGTGTTAAAGAGGTTAATGTTCAAGATTTTTGGCCTACTTATTTGGAATAGGGTATAGCAATGCACACACTAAGGGTAATGAAATACTCCAATGATGTTAATAGTATATTTATTGTTATATTAGTTTGGCATGCATTTTATATATTATTTATAATACTGTATAGTATTGTTTGATTCCAATTAAATCATCTAGTGATAGCCACAAAATAATGAAGTTAGATAAGTTTAGATTCAGGAAAGATATAGGAAAGCACTGGTTTGGGAATAGAGTTGTTAACATGTGGAATGGACTGCCCAAAGCAGTAATTAGCTTAGGAATATATATATATATATATTGAGAATATATCACTAATACACGTGAGCCACTAAATGTTTCTAATCTCTCAGTGGGGATCGAACCGTCGACCATCAGGATGATAGCCGACGCTGGGGATCGACGGTTCGATCCCCACTGAGAGATTAGAAACATATATAGATAATATATATATATATATATATATATATATATATATATATATATATATATATATATATATATATATATATCCTGCATCATATTATAACTTGCTGTAAATGGCTTCACTGGATTTGTTCTTGTTATTCTTAATATTTAGTTATCAATTTTTGGCAAGTTTCTCATACTTTTTTTGTATTCGTATAACCTTATTTTCTCTCAACCTCTGTGCAGACATTACTACACTACAAAATAGGGGTATGGAAAGGATAATTAAGGGGGTAGTACTCGCTTTTTATGGACCCCCTTCTCTCTCGTGTTTAGCATAGCCTATTAGATTTGACGTTTTAAGATTTTCGTGCCGTTAGTTTGTAGATTTTAAGACCTTTCGCATCCTTTTCATCGTCAATGTTAAGACCTTTCGTGCCATTTAGGTGTCGATTTTTGACACTACTATTATAATTTGGCAAGGATTCAAATCTTTTTGAATCCTTGTCAAATGTCTCTGTAGGTCTAATGTAGGCTACTGAATATAATTTGAGAGTAATATGTCTGTAACATTAATTAATATAAAAATTAGTGATATTTGATGACTTTGATTTAAGTATTTTGACTCACTGGCTGGAAACTGATTACTATTGGGTGTAAGTGAAAGACCAGCAGACGACGTTTTCCTGTCCCCCCATTGGTTGTGTTGAATACGGGAGGCCATGTACGCAGCCGGATCCCTTACCCCCTACTTTAGGCTACAGGAAGATGGCCCAACCGCGTTTCAATATAGCCTTCAAACCGTCTATGCCATGTCGCTCCATAGCTCAGTCGGTAGATCTCAGGCCTCTTACACAGGAAGGAAAACCAGTGTTCGATCCCACTCGGATCTAGTGTATTTTATATTTTTATTTTGATGATGATGATGATGCAGTTTTTACCACCATACACTCCCTGCTGAATAGCAAGGCTAGGGTGGGTGCCCTGATGAATCAGGGACTTAGTGAATAGTTGCCACAGATTGCTAGACCGCGTCGTTCACCAACAGCACTGACATCTGCCAATAACTCACTGGCTGGCCCAAGGCTCGAACCGTCAACCTCACGGTTAGCAGGCGAACGCTCTACCAATCGAGCTACGGCCTGTGGCCGTATTTTTGTTATATTATATTATGTTAGGTTAGGTTAGGTTAATCTAGTATAATATTTGTAAATTTTTGCGCATGCGCAGAGGGGTAAGGGATCCAGCAGGGGGTAAGGGATCCGGCTGCGTACATGGCCTCCCGTTGAATACTGTAGTCAAACCACTATGTCGTTGGCCAGGGGAATAAACAATAACTCTGTCCACACACAGGGTAGTCATGTGTAGGGTTCTATATTTAAAATAATCATACTGCTTCCTTCACAAAGCTCACCCATAGTAAAATTTGACTTTATATGAGCGTGCAGCTGCATTTTGGGCAAAGTTTTTGCCAATCCTACCTGGTCAATGACTGTGGTGTGACTATGTTGCCAGGCGTATGATGCACAAGTAGGAGAGGTTCATTGCCTCGGAATATCTCTCATGTGTCATTTATGTCAATACTAAGGAGTATGTGCAAACGAACATCATTGTAAGAATTAGGTAATTATCGTAATAGACCAGCCAAAACCAATATCCCTAACTGTGGGGGCGCTCGGTTATGGCCTTGGCCTTGCTCGGGGCCTTGGGGCTGTTCGGCCAGGCAGCTTGGGGAACAACAACAACAACAACAACTGTGTCTTGGAACTCCAAGACTACCCAAGTTCCAGCTCGGATGGCAAAAATGTGGCCTTAGTATATACTGGCCCCAATGTTCTAGTTTATTGGTAAGAAAAGCACCATTTGAGGATGGGCCGTTTGGTTTTACAGCTTCTTGAGGTTAAGGGGAAACGTTGTCATAATATAGGTCCATCGTCAAATGGTCTCTTTCTTACAATTCCATAAGTTTCTATTTTGCTTCTAAAATATTATTCATCCTTATTGATAATCATAACAAAACTAGAACTGATTTAATCTCGATCATTATATAGTTAGGACAGAGTTAATTAAAAAGTCTCAGTCTTCGTCGTCACTTATCAGCATGCTCCCTGAGATGCCCATGTCCTCTTTCTTGCCATTAGTCAGCCAGCCCATGAAGTCCTTGAATTTGTCGTCTTCAGAGGTGACTTTTTTGTCCTTCTGCTGTTTCTTCTTGTTCTTGACTTCCTCCTTTTTATCCTTCAGTTTCTTTTCCAGCTCCTCTTTTTCTTTTTTATCCTTTTCTTCGCGCTCTTTAAACTCCCTCTCCTCTTTTTCTTCTTTCTCTCTTCGTGCCTTTTCTCGCTGCTCTCTGGTTTCCTTCTTCTTGCGGTTTTTGGCTTCCCGTTCTTTCTGCTTCCTGGCTTCTGCCTCCTTCCGCTCTCTCTCCCTTCGCTCTCTCTCTTCTTTCTCCTTCCGGGCCTTTTCCTCTCTTTCCTTGCGTTCTTTCTCTTCCCGCTCCTTACGTTCTCTCTCTTCACGTTCCTTCCTCTCTCTTTCTTCCTTTTCGTGCCTCGCTTTCTCCTCCTTCTCCTTTCTTTCCTTCTCCTCTCGCTCCCTTCTCTCTCTTTCCTCTCTCTCCTTTCTTTCCTTCTCCTTTCTTTCCTTCTCCTTTCTCTCCCTCTCCTCTTTTTCCTTTTCTTCCCTCTCCTTCCTCTCTTTCTCCTCCCTCTCTTTCCTCTCCCTCTCTTCCCTCTCCTTCCTTTCCCTCTCTTCCTTCTCCTTCTCTCTTTCCTCCTTGTCCTTCCTTTCCTTCCTCTCCTTCTCCTCCTTCTCCCTCTTCTCCTTCTCCTGTTTCTCGCGCCTCTCCTTCTCCTCCCGATCACGCCTTTCTTTAGCCTCCTTCTCTTGTCGGTCCCTCTCATCCAAGGCCCTTTTCTTCGCCTCCTCCTCCGCTCTCTTCTTCGCCTCTTCCTCCGCTTTCTTCTTGGCTTCCTCCTCCGCTTTCTTCTTAGCCTCCTCCTCGGCCTTCTTCATTGCTTCTTCGGAAGCACCCTTCACGGTGCCTCTGGACTTCATGGACGGGTGTTTGGCGTCAGCTGGAATTTGTCCCATCCTTTGCTTCCGGATGAACTCGGCCAAGGTCATGTTTGAAGGCCTAGACATGGTTGCAGCGGCGGTAGTGGTTGCTTCGGCTCTTGATCAATAGAATATGTCAGTGGTTGCAGTTGGCTACAAATCAGATTTTTATATTTCTAGGTAATCTTTTCACTTTGCCCTTTATATTTGGGTAGATGGCATTTCTTGGACAATTGAAGAACAACAGGTGTCAGTAAACTTATACGTAGGTACTAACTTATTTTGAAAGAGTGAATGAAGACTGTGTTAGATGCCCATTAATCTGCAATGAAAAAGACACTAAATTAGTACTGGATGTTAACCCCTTCTATACCGGCGACGTCTTTTTTATTTTATTTCAGCTACATTTAGACGATTTTATGAAGCTTAGGAAGGATAGATGGTAGCTCAAAAGGATTAATTGGGATGGTCTGTAGCCTTTTAATGAGTAGACGTCCTTCCTAAGCTGTACAAAATCGTCTAATAGTTGCCAGAATATAATGAAAAGTACATCACCGGTACATAAAGGGTTAACAAGTAGTCTGACTCTGAAGTAAAGTCTATGCTCGAACTCAATAGCCTGCATGTCGAAGTCTCTTTAATTTAATTTTAGCTGACATTAGATTTTATTCAAATATTATAGAAGAACCTCAATGTACTAAAGGTTGTAATGCAAATCTGTAGTAAGCCTACCTAGAATCTTACCTAGCATAAACTAAAACCATCACTATATCTTATCTGATCTCATAGCCATCCTAGAATCTGTCTTCCCATGAACTAGAACCACCACACCTTACCAGATCTTATATCAATCAATCAATCAATTGGGGCATACGCCTTGACAGCACGTGGCCACACTCACCCGCTGACGCCACCCAAGGGGATCCTCCCATGAAAACCTCCAGGCATCTGGCTGGTCCATATTAAGTATTCCATCTCATGATTTAAAGACTTCCTTCAGCCATGAGTTCTGTGGTCTTCCCACCGGTCTCCTCCACTCAGGGTTGTGTTCTGTAGAGACCACCTGGTGAGCGGGATCAGCCTCGGATAGGCGAACCACATGCTCATATAGCCGAAGTTGGCGTTCACGAATTATGTAACTAATATGTCTCGAGTCAGTTTCACAGAGTAGTCGCTGGTTTGATACGCGATCATACCAGCGATAACCCATGATCCTGCGGAGACATTTAGTACCAAAGAAGTTCATACGTTTCTTCAAATCACTGTTGAGTGTCCATGTCTCACAGCTATACAGTAAGACAGGGAGCACCTGTGTCTTGAAGATACACAACTTCGTCCTTCTGCATTGGTATCAACAACACCATATACTTTTGTTGAGTGAATCCAAACACCCCATGCTAAGCCGAGGCGACGATTTATATCATAGCCCGACTCACCACTGTTGTGGATCACGCTGTCAAGATAGGTAAACTTATCCAAGATCTCAAAGTCCTCACCACATGCATGAACAGATTGAACGGCATCATCCAACAAGTCGCCAAATGCTTAGACTTAATACACCTTACATGACTTTATATATACAGTATATACATTATACAGTATATATATATATATAATATATATATATATATATAATATATATATATATATAATATATATATATATATATACACTATATATATATATATATATATATATATATATATATATATATATATATATATATATATATATATATATATATATATATATATAGATATATATATATATATATATATATATATTATATATATATATATATATATATATATATATATATACATATATATATATATATATATATATAATATATATTATATATATATATATATAATAATATATTATATGTATATATATATATATTATATATTATATATATATTATATATATATAATATATATATATATATATATATATATATATATATATCTATATATATATATTATATATATATATATATATACAGAGTGGTCACGAAACATCTCCCCATAGGGAATTCCTGTGTATTGCCCATAGGGTATTCCTATATATTTGATCTGTATCTGTATGTGGTAACCCAGGTTCGAATCCCGGTGGATCACATGCTTGTTTTCATTAATTTCTTTGGGAGGTGTTTGATGTTGGAGTGAAATAAATAAAAATAGATTCTTCAGCTCTCTCTTGCAAATACACAGGAATTCCTTATGGGGAAATGTTTGGCGACCACTCTGTATACAGTGTATATATATATATATATATATATATATATATATATATATATATATATATATATATATATATATATACACAGAGAGAAAGAGAGAGCGAGCGAGAGCGAGAGACAGGGGAGTGAGAGGGTGTGAGCATGAGAATAATACTTGAACTCAAATATAATAAATACAATACCCTCCAAAACCCGTGATAAACATGCCGTACCTTACAACGATAACACCATATCGACGGACCCTCCACTAAACCAAATGGGTAAACAGTGTGGTGATGTGGCCGTCGGTATAGCAGGTGTGGGGGGCGCCGCACCTTGGGAGTGACTGGAGCAAGGTGGAGGTGTTTGGGAGGGGGAGAGAGGGGATAGTGGGGGTTTTATTGTTGTAGATACCACCACATCAACTACCTTGACTACCACTCTCTCTATACCACTACTACCACTCTCACTACCACCAATACTAACCTCACTACCACCACATCAACCACCTTGACTACCACCCTCACTATAGCCTACCACTACTACCATCATCACTACCACTACTACCCTCACTACCACAACTACCACAATATCAACCGTCTTGACTATCACCCTCTCTATACTGTATATTATGTTTTCGCCTACATTTATCTGTCTTTTTGTAAACAAGATATCTCAAAACGTTATGGACCGATTTCCACGGAATTTGGTGGGCAGATAGGATATTCGCCAAGTACGAAGTTATTCCATTTTGGAGGCGATCGGTAGAGCGCGTACCTCCGCCAGCGTAGGCGGCTCACAAAGTTATGAACCGATTTTAACGAAATTTGGTGGCCAGATAGAATATGTGGCAAGGAAGAAGGGATTCAATTTAGGAGGTAATCGGTAGAGCGCATACCTCCAGCAGCGTAGGCGGAGATGATTTTAATTATCCTGCTCATCACTGAAAGGGGGTAGCCTATAGGGGGTGTAATTCTAAGCTTGATGGAGGTCTAGGGAGGAAACTAAGAACATAATAAAACGATCAAGAAAGAGGAAAATAAATACGCCCATACACCCTTAAGTCTTGTCTCCATAATGTTGAAAGAGCTATTGAAATACATGGACATATTGGAAAAACATTTGACACGAAATAAATCATGGGACACATTTCGATCATTAATTGTTCTGTCAAGGAAATAAATGTGTGTGTGTGTGTGTGTTTTAATCTTATAAATTTATGAAACTATAATTATTATTTATATTATTTATGTACTAAGTGTAATTGAGGTATGCTTCTGTTTATTATATTTATATTTAAGTATATCTGATTATTATTTTATATTAGTACGTTTTCTCTCTCTCTCTCTCTCTCTCTCTCTCTCTCTCCATATATATATATATATATTTTTTTTTTTTGGTTTTTTCGTGTATGCGATAAAATCAAATCGAGCGTCGGTGTTCTAGAATATGATTGTGTGCGTGTGTGAGAGTGATGGGGGTGGGGTAGGGGGGAGGAGAAGGATGAAGAGTGAGGGAGGGAACAAGGGAGAATGGGGAGAGGGAGGGAGGGGAAAATAGGAGGGAAATGAGGATGGAGGGAAGGAGAGAGGTAAGAAGGCTGGGGAAAGAGAGAGAGAGAGGGGAAGGGGGGGGAGGAAGGGAAGGGGTAGGGAGGTAACGAGAGAGAGAGAGGGAGTAAGAGAAGGGGGTAGGGAGGTAACGAGAGAGAGAGAGGGGCGGGGGGGGGGGGGGGGGGGAGTTAGGGAAGGGGTAGGGAGGTAAAGAGAGAGAGAGAGGGAGGGGGGGGGGGGGGGGAGTTAGGGAAGGGGTAGGGAGGTAAAGAGAGAGAGTGAGTGAGTGTAAGAGGTTAGACTAACGATGAACAGTTCAGTTGGCTCTACACACTCTACCTCTATACACCACCGGTCAACCCTTCCCTTCCATGGTAGGTAGGTGAAGGTATTGAGGGATAAGACTGTATAACTGCACCTCGTAGCTATTTTCTGAAGAGTGTAGAGTACGAAGGAGTACAAAGGAAATCAAGCAACAACAGAACTAGTGACCACTCTAGGCTTCTTGTCCTCTAAAACACTGAGGATCAAGTGTCCAAACAGTGGTTTAGAGTGGGTAAGGGAAAATTGGAAAGTGGCTCGCTGGTGTAGTAACTAGTGTCTTGGACTTCTACCCAGAAGGCCCAGGATCGCGCCCACGCTCGGCGCATTAAAGATTTTTCACAAGCACTGAGTCATTACCGTCCCTCATGAGCAAGGGGATGGGGTAGTAGTACAGGACCCCAATGGAATACGCCTATTCGGCCTTATTGGGCTATCCTTAGCAGGCTTAGCATGCGCTAGCTTTAATTAAGAACTATTATTATTATTATTATTATTATAGAACTACTGCCCTGGAACTAATGTCCGTGGCAGGATTAGGAAGTTAGTAGGGGACAGATAGGTTAGTAACATAACGCAGTTATAAGTAATTTTTCGTATATCTGGGAAAAAGAGAATAACGTCTTAGTAATATATATACGCAATAATCCTTGATGAATCTGAGGGGGGAATATAATAAAGTGATTAATTTATAAACGCAGTCAGCCGCGGGTTTGAAGCAAAATATTTGTCTAGGCGAAGTTTAAAAGAATCAACGGTGCTGCAGTCAATAACGTCTCGGGGAAGCCCATTCCACAAGTTGACAACTCGATTGAAGAAGAAATTCTTAGATTTGTGCGAGTTAAAAGATTTACCAATAATTTTGCAACCGTTTCCCCGTGTGTAATTAGATTGGTCGATAGTGAAGTACTTACTACAGTTCATATTGTCGATGCCTTTGATGATTTTGAACACTTGAATTAAGTCGCCTCTTAATCTGCGCTGGGTTAAAGGAAATAGATTTAATTCTCTAAGACGCTCCTCGTATGGTTTGTTCTTTAGGCTAGGTATCATTTTAGTAACTCTACATTGAACTCGTTCTAGCTTGTCTTTATCTTTTTGGTAATAAGGGCACCAGGATTGAACGCAGTATTCCAGAAGAGGGCGGTCTAAGGAATTGTAAAGAGTTAGGATAACTTCTTTAGATTTATGATCAAATGACCTGCCTATAAAGCCAATTATTTGGTTTGCCTTCTTAACGACTTCTGAACATTGTTGACTCGGTTTTAGGTTACTCGATATTGTAACTCCCAGATCGGTTTCTCTGTCTACAGTCTTAAGCTGAGTGCCATTCATCGAATAGTTTGCTTTCTCATTTCGGTATCCGATATGTAGTACTTTACATTTAGAGAGGGTGAGAAGAGGTGTTGGAGAGAGAGGAAGCTGTTGGAGTGGAGGAAGCTGTTGGAGTGGCTTTGTTATGTGTGTTATTAGTCTGCATACGTCGTCAAGATGCCCCCCCGACTGGGTGCGAGCATGTGAAACACGCAAGGACGCACTACCACACCCACTAAATGTCCGCCTTGGCTGGGATCGAACCCAGGTCAAGCAGATTCACACGTGAGCGTGCTCTCCACTCGACCGCCGCGGCTAACGGTTTACAGTCTCTTCGCCCACGAGTCTTTTCGCCCAAATTCCGTTCGCCCACAATTTGCAGTCCGTTCGCCCAAACGAGAAGGTCCATTCGCCCCAAGGTCAAGAGATCAGCCGGCGCGCAGTTCGGGGTGGATTAGTATCTGTCAAACGACAGACCTGCGCCCCTCCTGTCCCACCTAGGCTCAAATCAAAAGGGTTAACCTGAACACTGAAAGAGTTCCTGTAGGTGTGCTATAGTGTATTTGCTGTAAGTAGACGAGGAATCATAACCTCTAACCTCTGTAACTCAAAAACGACATGAGTAATCGAGCTAATATTTCTACCAGTTGGGAAGAGTCAGTCAAGGAATAGATATGCAAATTTACAGCCAATTTGCTCTAGCCCTTTTTGAGTTACAGAAGATAGAGGTCATGATTTCTCACCTACTTACAGCGAATAGACTATATATATATTAGAATGGCATTCTTTGTTTATAGGCCCCTGTGGTCGGTTGTGTGGATCACTATGCCGAATAACTGTTCAGTGTTTGAGGGTTTAAGAACAAAAAAACATCTGAAAACATTATCTTTTTTCGATTCCCCCAAAATGAACCATTACGACACTTATTATCAGATTCGCTATTCACTATGTCCGGGCCTAAGGCCGGTTCCTCCTTAAATACAGGCTCGTTATCGCTCGCCAGGAAAAATCTACTCATAAATGGCACGAAAGATATTATTATTTACACAGAATTGGACGAAAGTATTAATATTTGAAAACTAATGAGACTAAGCATGAAGGAGAAGGAAGGTCAGAAAAAAATGTCATACCTGATCCCCTAGCAAATGTCCTCCACCTGCCTATCCAGCTAACTCTTAACCCTTTCAGTAAACCACGGCGAATTATTGGTTCATATAGAGAAAGAGAAAAAGAGAGAGAGAGAGAGGGGGGGGGGGGCTTTGAAGGTATAATTTGTGTGCGTGTGTGTGAGTGTGTGTGCGTGTGTTAGGGTCATATTGTCTTTGTGTTCTGGGTTGCATGGCATTGGATGTGTGTGTGTTTGTGTGTGTGCGTCATACATGTATTGATATTCATGATATTGGTGTAAGTGTATGGGTGTATGTACTGTATGTGTGTGTGTCTGTATATACACACACACGCACACACACACACACACACACATATCTGTAATGTCACGTTTCATTAATAATGTATATGTAGGTTACAGTTCACACGTCAGCATTCTCTCTCTCTCTCTCTCTCTTTGTATATATACAGTATATATATATATATATATATATATATATATATATACAGTATATATACAGTATATGGCAAAATTACGTAGTATATATATATATATATATTCTCTCCTTTTCTCTATTTTTCTGGCTTGTATCCATTCGGCCCCATTCAGCCAACTATTTTAAGACGTTTATCCCCATCTAGGTGTCGATTTCATCCTGGCGAGCGATAGCAAGCCAACATTATATGAAGAAATCTGGCTTCGCCAGAGACATTTTTCTATCGAAAAATGTACAAATTTAGCCTGCTGTCAAAAACATTTTAAAATATGCTGGCTCGCTAGCACTCACCAGTATAAAATTGACACCTGGATGGGGATAAACGTCTTAAAACAGTAGGCTGAATGGGGCCAAATGGATACAAGCCAGAGAAAGAAAGAAAAGGAGAGAACAAAAAAGCAGGTGACCCCCTTAATTGTTCAACTCTTTCATTGCAGCTCATTCCATTGATCTGTCACTGTCACGTTATACATCGTCACGTCGACAAGAACACAAGCCCATATCTTCAGTCTGACAAGATGGAATATGAAGATGACAAGTTAACCTCTTCCCACTGACCACAAACGCACGCACACACACACAAAATAGTCACACACACACACACTCTCTCTCTCTCTCTCACACACACACACACACACAAAATAGTCACACACACACACACACACTCACACAACCCCGTGGCGTAACTGATAGCGCGTCTGGCTCACAACCAGAAGGTCCCGAGTTCGAGACCCGGGCGGGGAAGAGACATTTGGGCAAGTCTCCTAACGGTGTAGCCTCTGTTCACCTAGCAGTATAAATAGGAACCTGGAATAAGTGGACGAAGTTGTGACGTCCCATCTGGGGTTGGTGATCGGTTACAAGGTGAGATGGGTATCGTACTGGTCAACCTAAGCTACTGGTCAACCTAAGCCTTCGGGTGAGACTGGTACCGTAGTGAGAATGGTACCGTACAGATTAACCCTAAGCCTTCGTTTCCAGATGTCGCCAATTGGCTAAAATACAGACTACACACACATCCACAGCCATTCCAACGATACATAAACACTTAACATGCATTTCACGCAATACATTCCCAGTTAAGGAGGCGCGATAATAATGAGCTTAGCTCGCATTGCGTGGATTCCCCTTGACGAACAAGAGAGTGAGTTACACACTAAGGAACACTCATAATATATGATAAATTAAGAAACAAATTATTAAATAACATTAAATCAATACTAATTAATAACATCAACCAAACCAATATAAACTAGACCACCTCCTCACCTCAACTCGCTACTAAGGCACAAGTCACTTTATATAATTCGAGACTTCCAGCCTTACGACAACATGAGGTTAGTTCATGACCACTTGCGAGTTTCAGGCTATAAGGAAGTTGGAGCCGTGAACATCGATATTAAACAGAAATGCAATAATAATGTACGTTTCTGATGGATAAACGGTATGTTGAATTGGGTTTTATGTATTTATATATGGACTACGACCGTATTTTAGCTGCAAATTATATTATATATCGACGTCTACAGCTCCAACTTCCTTATAAAACGAAACTCGCAAGTCGGCAATTCATGGGTGTATTTGTGGGTGACCGGTCAACTCAACCAGTAGACCATTTCAACCAGTAGCTCTCAACCAGTACCAAATCAACCAATACGGTTAGGTTAGTACTATATTTTGGCACTGGTTTGGTTGGTCTGGGTTAATTTGGCACTGGTTGAGAGCTACTGGTTGAAATGGTCTACTGGTTGAGATGACATGGAACCGTATTTGTGGCTTCTTTATTGCACGTCTGTTATGTGGATTGTGATATATAGATTTAAGGGCAGATTTTCACTAAAGTTTTTTTTTTTTTTTTTTTTTTTTTATCCCCTTCTCCTTTATGTTTAGCTTCATTAGTTTTGAGATTTTCAGCCGTTCGAGACTTTGGCTATTTTAAGACTTTTGCCCCATTTCTGTCAATGTTAAGACTTTTCGTGCCATTTAGGTATCATTTTTTTCCTGGCGAGCGAAAGCGAGCCTGTAATTTAGGAGGAATCGGCTTTCAGCCGGGACAATTTTCTACCGAAAAATTTACAAATTTATCTCGATGGGGGTTCTTGAGGGTATTTTTATAAGCTTGATGGAGGTCTAGGGTGCAAACTAAAAACCCTCCCCTTAAGAGCCCTCAATGACACCCCCCCCCCCCCCTATTAACTACCACAGATGCTTCCTAAGCTGCATAATATCGTCTAAACATAGCTAGAATAATATATAATTCACGTCGCTGGTACTCAAAGGGTTAATTATATTCTTATTCAATTCCAGCCAGACGTATCCGAAGAGGTACAGGAAACCCGGGGAGGAGCAAACATTAGCCGACTACATCAAATATGTTAGAGAAGGTAAAATTACCCCGAAAGAACGAAGCAAGTCATTAGCCAACACTTCGAAGGCGGGCGACGATCAGAGAAAACGTAATTGGGGGGACTCCGCTAAAGATGAAGAGGAGAGGCGTAGAAGGGAACAGGAGGAGCAGAGAAGGAAGGAAGAGGAAGATAGGAGGAGGAGGGAGGAAGAGGAAGATAGGAGGAGAAGGGAAGAAGAGGAGAAGAAAGAGCGGAGAAGAGCCGAGGAGGAGAGGAGAAGAAACGAGGAGAGAAAAAGGGAGGAGGAACGAAAGTTTGAGGAAGAGAGACGGAGACGTGAGGAGGAAGAGGAAGAAGAAAAACGCAGACGAGAAGAAGAAAGGCGAAGACGCGAAGAAGAAGAGAAGAAAAGGCGCGAAGAAGAGGAGGAAAGGAGAAGGATAGCCGATGACAGAAGAAAACGGGATGCGGAAAGAAGGAAACGAGAGGCCGAGCGAAGGGAAAAGGAGGAAAGAGAGGAAGAGGAGAGAAGAAGGAAGAAAGAGGAGGAGGAGAGACGGAGAAAAGAGCAAATAAGAAGTCAAAACGAGGAAAAGATAAAAAAGAAGATAGATGATGAGGAAAACAGAATGCAATGGGAGAAGAAGCATAGAAAACGGAGTAAAAGCGAAGATGCCGTCCAAACAGTGCAAGGTGATACTAATCCCACGCGGACGAAGACCATGGCCAGACTAACCGATATTGAACAAAATGAGGGTTTCCAAAATTTCTGGGACTGGATTCACAATGGTAAAAAAAATGATTTTGGCGTCTCCAAGAAGCTACTTCATCTTGACGAACAGTGAAAACCATTTATTTAGTAATGTATGTCATTAACATGTTAGTAACGTATCTGTAACACAAGAGATAGGTCGGGATGGAGTATGATAAAGTTACCATCTCCTGGGGGAAGATTAGCATGAGAAGACTTAAAGGGAAGGTGTGTGCGATGACTTACGCCTTGGAGATGTGGCCAGTTCGAGCAGAGGATATAAATAGAACAGAACAGAATGATAGGAGAATAGTGAGATGGATATGTGGGGTTAACCTCAGGGACGGGGTATCGAGAGAGTAACTAAGAAAGCGTCTGTGCCGGAGGAGCATCAGTGAAGTGATGCGCTTGAGAAGACTTGGTTGGCTTGGACACATGGAGAGAATGGATGGTCAGAACTGGGTGAAGAAATTCCGGACTGTGAACGTGGAGGGAAGCTGCGAGTAAGGGTAGACCTAGAAAGACGTGGGATCAGGTACTTCGGCCTGATCTCAAAACAACTTGACGACAGAAGCAACCGAAAACAGGGTCGCCTGGAATGTCACCATTTAGGACGTGAAACTGAAACCACACTCTCTGTGGACGAAATGGTCTTTAAACTTGTATGTATGTATGTATGTATGTATGTATGTATGTATAAATACATAAAGGAAATGGTTAGTTGAGTTTCACCACATCGTCGTTGATTTGATTAAAACATAGAATATCAAGTGATAACCGTGGCTCAAGTTCTGGTTGGAATATAGTAGGCCTACATTATAGTATATTCTGCATTTACTTTATTATATAGACATTTAACCCGTACGTCCTTTTCATTGTATCTGGCAACTATTAGAAGATTTTATTCAGCCTAGGAAGGAGCTCTAGCAATAACAAGGCTTCAAGCTATCTCAACCAACCCTTTTAACTACCACAGATCCTTCCTAAGCTGCATAATATCGTCTAAATATAGCTAGAATAAAATATAACACACGTCACTGGTACTCAAAGGGTTAAATATATAGACATTTAAGTGAACATAATGGTGCATTATTATATGAGTGGCCAAAGGTTTCATCTTGCGGACTCGGTAATTTATTCTGCATTTGCAATAACTCCCAAATTCTGCACATACTGAGTCATCGAGTGTCACTATATTACGAAAGGTCTTAAAATTGACAAAAATGGGGCGAAAGTTCATAAAATCGACTAACTAATGGGGCAAACGTCTTAAAATCACAAAACTAATGGGGCTAAGCATGAGGGAGAAGGGGAATCCAGAAATAAAACCCGTTAATGAAAATCTCTCCTATATTGGTAAGACATTTATTATTACAGTAGGCTATAGCTTAAATCATAAATCCATTATAGTACACCAGCTACCGGCTATACATGTTATATATAAATAAATACAATTATACCAAGCTTATATATTTAATTAACCATCTATGTACAGTTGCGCTAATAAGTGATGTCTCGGCACCAAGTATGTTTTGATCAACAATTGGTATCAGCAATATCTAAGCTTCATTTCTTCATACCGAGTGAGATATAGAAACATGTTCCTACACGTACCCACCCTATTCAACATCTGACAGACATTAATACAGCACAGAGCAAGCCAAACTTAATGACAGCTGGGACATGACTTATTAGCGCGACCGTATGCGTAATATGTAAATACAAAGATACCAAGCTTACAAATATAATTAATATATGGCGGCTATTGTTAACCCGAGGAGTGCGTGAATGGCCTGTTGACAAACATAGTTGAATGCGAATTAATTACCTTCGATATTAACAGAATTTGTTATATTTACCATATAAAGTATTATTTCTTCACCATACCTTTTGATACCTTTTGATACCTTTTGATGTGTTCGCCGCTCTTCTAGCGGCACCAAGGAGCATTTATTTTACTTATATGATGAACATATAAGTAACACCCCGTTCTTAACATTAATTATCAATTACAAATCCGAATGTACTTTAATAAACTAATGAAAGCATGTGGGTCTCCCGGGATTCAAACTCGGGACACCACACCCAGAACATAAGCATCTAGACCATTACATCACCACCTTGAAGAGCAATAAGATATATATTTGCCGCCTGGTCGTATTCTGGGTCGGCCAGCCAAGAAACACACACCCTCCCCTTGGAACATCGATCTGGCTATAGTCTATTCGCTCTAAGTAGGCGAGAAATCATGAACTCTATCCTCTGTAACTCAAAAAGGGCTAGAGCAAATTGGCTGTAAATCTTCACATTTATTCCTTGACTGACTCTTCCCAAATGGTAGAAATATTAGCTCGATTAATCTGGTCACTTTTGAGTTACAGAGGTTAGAGGTCATGATTTCTCGCCAACCTAGAATGAACGGACTATAGCATCTGAGCTATGAGGGAGAGATCTCACACTACTATAGGGTCTCTAATTACCACTTGTGAAGGCACCTATTACCACTTGTGAAGGTGCCTATTACCACTTGTGAAGGCGCCTATTACCACTTGCGAAGGCACCTATTACCACTCCTCTAGAACCACCTGAGAAGAGCGAAGGAGGTGGCCATGAGAAGTGCGAGAGAGAGTGTGAGAGGAGCGGGTGCCCCATCGGTCTCCCCCGGGGGGCAGCAGAAGTTACCACCACCACTACCGCCTCCACCACCGTTAGACCCTGAAACAAGTAGACTCATTTAGGGGGATGCTTCATATTGTGGTTCATTTTTTCATTTATGTATTATTTTTTTTAGTTTCCTCCCTAGACCATTAGTTTGGTGATTTTAAGATATTTCGCACCATTTCTTTTTCAATATCAAGAGTTTTCGTGTCATTTAGGTGTCTATTTTTTCCTTGCGAGCGATAGCGAGCCTGTAATTTAAGAGGAACCGGCCTTCGACCACGACATTTTTCTATCGAAAAATGTACAAATTTATCTTGAAGGAGGGTCTATGGGGTGTTTTTTAAAGTTTGATGGAGGTCTAGGATGGAAACTAAAAATATGCACAAGCCTACGATTTATTATGCAGTTTGGAATCAATGCCGTACCTAGGTCCTGGTCGCCAGGTCCTGTGTTACAAGCGGGGGTACTGCAGTAGGTTAACCAGGTATTGAAGCTAGAGTCCGGGAACAGATTGTGGCCGTCATCGGGGCATTTGTCCTGACACCCTCGCTGGAACGACCTTATGACACCTGTAAGGGAACAATTAGTATAAGTTAACCCCTTCTGTGCCGACGACGTCTTTTCTATTTGATTTCAGCTACATTTAGACTATTTTAGGAAGATTAGGAAGGATATATGGTAGCTAAAAGCATTACTTCAGATAGTCTGTAGCGAGCCTCTAATTTTAGAAGGCCGGGATATTTTTCTACCGAAAAATGTACAAATGTATCTTGAAAGGGGGTCTAGGGGGTGTTTTTTTTAAGCTTGACGGAGGTCTAGCGAGGGGTGAGGTATAAAGGGGGCCGGGGGGGGGGTTAGTGGAAGATGTATGAAAAGATGCCACTGCTTTTTATATGTCGCCCAAATTTCAGACGTCTTGGTGGTGCAATGGTTAAGGTGTCTAAAAATCTGTGTGCGATAACCCAGGCTCGAATCCCGGTGGATCACATATATGTTTTCATTAATTTCATGGGAGGTGTTTGGTGGTGTGGTGAAATTAATAAAAAATAGATTTCCCGGCACTGGCATGGTTTTTGAAGGGTTATTTTGACGCATGTTTAAATACCATGGCTTCCGAGAGGACCTTCGCAGTCAATGGGTTAAGGGGAGGAAGACCGTTTTTCTGGACCCCCTTCTCCCTAATGTTTAGCCCCACTAGTTTTGAAATTATAAGACGTTTGGCCCATTAGTTTGGCGATTTTAACACCTTTCACCCCATTTCGTTGTCAATTTTAAGAGCTTTCGTGCCATTTAGGTGTCGATTATTTCCAGGGGAGCGATAGCGAGCCTGCAATTGTAAGAGCAATCGGCCTTTGGCCGGGACATTTTTCTACCGAAAAATGTACAAATTTATTTTGAAGGGGGGTCTAGGGGGTGTTTTTCTAAGCTTGATGGAGGTCTAGGGAGGAAACTAAAAAAATATATGAATACATGAATTAATAGACCAAACAAACGGTCAGTCTCCCCTTAAGTTACAAAGAAGTCCGGGATCAAGATTATTGTCAAGTTGGTTGGCGCTACATATAGTGTGGACTTACCAGGTTCCTTAATTAAGGGAGCCCAGACGGTATTGTGCAGCATAATTTACTGGTTCGGTTCAATGGTTTAAGGAAGTGGTTTAGTTTGCTCTCTAAACCTCTATCAAACTTAAAAAAACACCCACAAGACCCCCCTTCGATATAAATGTGTACATTTTTCGGCAGAAATGTGTCCCGACCGAAGGCCGAAGGCCGCTATTGCTCGCCAGGAAAAAAATTGACACCTAAATGGCACGAAAGGTCCTAAAATTGTCAACGAAATGGGGCAAAAGGTGTTAAAATCGGACTATAGTGTGTACTATAGTGTGTATTTTGGCTCGAACGTCCCTTGATTTTGGCCCTGTCACTCTTTCAACTATGGGGGAGGCACTCGCTATAGGCAGTTATGCCTTTTGCCTCCCTCAATCACATAGAAAAAAAAAAAAAACAAAAAAAAAAAACTCACCAGGTTCCTCAATAAGCTCCTGCCTCAGTATGGTACAGCAGACTGTACCCGTCTTGGTGCATGTTTTGATGGGTTGACCGTTCGCCACATTGTCTGGATCCGTAACGCAGGTCTGGTCGCTGGTGGCGCTGGGAGTGACGCACGTGTAGCATTCCATAGAGTTGCCTGTGGGACGGGGTAGACCACCTTTAGTTACATGCAGTTTAAAAGAAAATTACATGTGTGTTTCATATATCGTTGTCCTTCATGTTGCTTAACCCGTACAAACCCAGCGACGGCTGCCAGCCGTCAGTAGATAAATCACTCCCCAGTCCCAGCGACGGCTGCAAGCCGTCAGTAATAAATACGGTCCTTGTAACTTCCAGTATCAGGCAGTGCCTGGTACCACGACATTTGAGCACTGCTGTAAGACCTTAGCAACACTTCTTAGCTTATATCCAAGCCCCCACAGGCTAGGAGAGGCAGTATTCCTCCATCTTTTGAGGTGGGAGGTTCTTATATCTTGCCTCTGAAGCCATTTTGGCCACATTGCTTGGTACTGGGGGGTACATTTATGATAGTACCCTATGGTACAGTAGGGGTTAAGAGACAGGATACCAGTACGGCCATCTGATCCTCCCAACCAATGGCGATTGTGGCTCTTTGGCGTTGCCGATTAGGAGGTTCTTTGGCAGTACTTCTCCGATTTCCCATGGAATGATTTTTGCATCCGTTGCCGGGGACCCGCGGAGTGTGCTGAGCGCATTACCAAGGTAGTCATCTCAGGCATGGAGGCATACATTTTAATTTGCCTTCTCTCAGTCTAATGTAAAAATAAATAATAATAATAATAAATAAAATGGCTTAATTATGCTTGTTCTACTGCTGTCCGCAATAAAAAGGCATTCATTCAAACGGTACCGTCGCCTTCAAACTCAAGAATTTCGTACTTTTTATGTTTCTACCTGGCTCTTCGACTCTCCTCTTTCATCAAATATAAATGCTCTGAACTTTCCAACTCTAGCTCTTCTCAAGCTTTCTAGTATCTAGCCCAAAGCCTCTCCAACAATTTTACATCCTCGTCCGTCCCTTCTCTTTTCCACTCTGATGGCACCACTGTCACATCCTCCTCTGACAGAGCTGAACTCTTCACTCAAACTTACACTAAAAACTCCACCTTGGATGATTCCAGTGCTTTTCCTTCCTCTCCGACCCCCTCTCTCTTACTTATGCTTCATATCGTAATCTCCCCTAAGGATCAAATAATATTAAATTAAGCGTGGCCTCACCTTTGGCACTGGGTATGGACGCCATGAGGGCCAGCAGTGCCAGGAAGTAAACAGGAGTACCCATGTTGTCACCAAGGTGAAGATCTGCCAGGGATACCAACACTTCTTGGGGGATGTAAACTGTCTGTAATAAAAGAGAGTATGGTAATAATATATATATATATATATATATATATATATATATATATATATATATATATATATGCAACATTATATTTTACACTACATGTCAAAAATCGAGGGTATACAAAATAGGGTTAGGGCTGGTCCTGTCCAGAGTCAGGGTTGGTCTTACAACATATAATTATAGATACCATTCATAGTACTATGTATAAGTATAAAGCACAATGTTATACAGCAATAAGTGTAATTTTGTGAGTAACTGGACTAATCTTGGATTTTATACAAATACACTATTTATAACATATGAACTTTTTGAGATCTTAAATAGCTCTACACCATATACTGGGTGCCGAGAGACATGACTTAGTTGGCCGACTGTACCTGATTATTTGGCTAATCTTGCCTATCTTGAGATAAGAACAATTATACCTTTAGTGACGTCATAGGTAATTGGCTAGCTATGTGGAGGAAAGGGTTATAATGAAAGTAAAGAATTATAGGCCTACCTTTAGTGACGTCATAGGTAATCTAGTTAGTGACGTCATAGGTAATCTAGTTAGTGACGTCATAGGTAATCTGGTAAGAGTTATAATGAAGGTAAAGAATTATACCTTTAGTGACGTCATAGGTAATCTAGTTAGTGACGTCATAGGTAATACATGATCATAGTATGTTTGTACATTTTTCGTTAGAAACATGTCCTGGCCGAATGTCAATATTTTTGTAAGTTAATGGATGACTATCGTTCGCCCAGAAAAAAAAATCGACTCCTGAATGGGGTGGAGCGTGTTATTATCACCAAATTAATGGGGTGAAATGTCTGAAAATGTCTAAACTAAGGGAGCGAAATGGGGGAGATCCAAAAAGGTCCCCTACGGACCAGAGAGAGTTAATGGTATACACTGTACAATGTTGGTTATGTTGACAAACAAATACGCACACACATACACACACACACACACACCTCCCCGTGGCGTAACGGATAGCGCGTCTGGCTCACAACCTGAAGGTCCGGGGTTCGAGACCCGGGCAGGGAAGAGACAGTTGGGCAAGTCTCTTAACGGTGTAGCCTCTGTTCACCTAGCATTACAAATAGGAACCTGGTATAAGTGGACGAAGTTGTGACGTCCCCTCTTAGGCTCTGGGGGTTGCAGTGGTCTGTTACAAGGTGAGAAGGGTATCTTATAGGTCAACCTAAGCCTTCGGGTGAGACTGGTATTGTACAGATCAACCCAAGCCTTCGATTTCAGATGTCGCCAATTGACTGATTACAGACTACACTCACATCCACAGCCAATGATACACTAACACGACATGCACTTTACGCAATACATTCCCAGTTAACCCATACAGTACCAGTGACGTCATTTTCATTATATTCTGGCAACGGTTAGATGATTTTATAAAACTTAGGAAGGATCTTTAACCATGAAAAAGCTACACAGTATTTCAATTATTCCCTTTAGCTATGACGCATCGATCTTCCCAAGCTGAATAAAATTGTCTAATAGTTGCCAGAAAACGATGAAAAGGACGTCGCTGGCATTGTACGGGTTAAGGGAAGATTTACACTTCAGGGATTTTTTTTCTTGACTCCTTTCTCCCTCATGCTTAGCCCCATTGCTTTTCTAATTTATATGTGTGTGATAACCCGGGTTCGAATCCCGGTGGATCATATATACTTTAATTAATTTCATTGGGGGTGTGGTGGTGAGATTAATAAAAATAATATTTAAGACGTTCGCCCCATTATTTTGACGATTTTTAGAACTTTCGACCCATTTCTGTCAATTTTAAGACCTTCCGTGCCATTTAGGTGTCGATTTTATCCTGGCGAGCGATAGCGAGCCTGTAATTTAAGAGAAACCGGCTTTCAGCCGGGACATTTTTCTACCGAAAAATGTACAAATTCATCTTGAAAGGGGCTCAAGGGGGTGTAATCTTAAGCTTGAAGGATATCTAGGGACCGCACTGGTGTAGTGACTAGCGTCTCGGACTTCCACCCAGAAGGCCCGGGATCGCGCCCACGCTCGGCGCATTAAAGATTATTCACAAGCACTGAGTCGTTACCATCCCTCATGAGCAAGGGGATGGGGTAGTAGTACAGGACCCCAATGGAAATACGCCTAATCGGCCTTATTGGGCTATCCTTAGCTGGCTTAGCATGCGCTGGCTTTAAGAACTATTATTATTATTATTATTATAACTAAAAACCTCCCCTTAAGGAGATTCCAGGACGAGCTCCATAGAAACTGAAACTGAAACTGAAACTGAGGTGCGATAATAATGAGCTGAAGCTCGCATTGCGTGGAATCCCCTTGACAAACAAATGTGATGAATTACACACACCTTACCCAAACACTACCTCACATTACACTGGTCCTCTTATCACTTCATTATATAGAACCACTATCTCAACCCCCCCCCCCCCTCTCTCTCTCTCTCTCTCTCTCTCCTACTAGAATTATAAGTTCTGACCACCTCGTTTGTATCTTAAGGTCTGTGTGGTCAGTGTATTTATGTAAATCTATGTACATTTCTCTCTCTCTCTCTCTCTCTCTCTCTCTCTCTCTCTCTCTCTCTCTCTCTCTCTCTCTCGTATTTATTCTACATTTAAATAACCCATCCTATTTGTCGAATTTGTCACTTCATCTAAATAGTTTTATTTTCCAATAGTGTATTTATAAATCTCAAATTGTATAACTTTCACTAAAGAGGCGCGTTCACAGGTGAGAATATTGTGTTCGAGTTTATTGATTAATAGTTTTAAATGAGACACAACTGGTTATTGAGGTACTTTAAGAGTCTATTCCTGCTCAAAAAGCCCATCCAAAATATTGAGGTAAAAATGTTAAGGGTTTTGAATAGGTTTGATAGATCCGAGCAAGAATTTGGATAGGTCAGGTCAGGTGAAGGTATTGAGGGATAAGCCTTTACAACGGCACCTCATATATACTATTCGAAGTGTTGAGAGGATAGAAGGGGTACAAAGGAGTACAATTAAAGGAAATCAAGTGACCCCCTCTACTCTAGGCTGCTTGTCATCCAAAACCCTGAGGATCAAGTGTCCAAACAGTGGTTTAGAATGGGTAAGGAAAAATTGGAAAGGGAAATACTGCCCTGGAGCTAATGTCCGTGGCAGGATTAGGATGTTGGAGGGGGCGACTCGAGACAGAGCCCGAACTGGGACAACACAACACGACATATACTCAATCCACGTCTTCCACCCTAGTTATCTCACATTTCCTCTATTCCTGCTTTATTCCATTTTCTTATACTTCCTATGTTCACCCCTCGTTACTTTTATCCTATTATCTTATCTGGTATTAATTAAGGGGAGATGGGGCGTTTTTCTGGGCCACCCTTCTTCCTCATGTTTAGCCCCAATAGTTTTAAGATTTTATGAAGTTCGGCCCATTAGTTTGGCGATTTTAAGACCTATCACCCCATTGCTTTGTCAATTTTAAGACTTTCATGTCTAGGGAGGAAGCTAAACATAAAAAAAAAAAAAAAAAAAAAAAAAAAAAAAACATGAAAAGACACATAAATGAGCCAATAAATCCGGCCCTCCCCCCTCCAGACGTGCGAGCTGATAACCCCTATCTGGCATTCCTTCATTAAACTCTTATTACGTAAGGCGAATGGTAATATACACATAACTCACAGTGTTTTAAGGGAGCCCACCTCGTTTATTTGGTCTTTTTCTCCCTCTTTCTTTGGCTTGTATCCATTCGGCCCCATTCAGCCTACTGTTTTAAGACGTTTACCCCCGTCCAGGTGTCAATATTTTCCTGGCTAGCGGTAGCGAGCCAGCATAATTTATATATGTATTTGTTTTGACAGCAAACTAAATTTGCAAATTTTTCGATATAAAAAAAATCTCCGGCGAAGCCGGATTTATCCATACAATGCTGGCTTGCCAGGAAGAAATCGACACCTGGATGGGGATAAACGTCTTAACCCTTAATTAGCGGGGCCCGACTTAAGTCCATATCTAAAAACCTGGACTATGTGGCGGGGGTGGACTTAAGTCAGTATGCAATTTTTGAGCAATAATGGCTCTGAGAGAGAGACGAGCGACGAGAGGAGCGTAGGTTGCCTCATGACCACTCGGCACGGACCCCGCGCGCCTACTGACATCTAGTCCACACAACTCCACCCTCCCTACCTCGCCACACAGGGAATTATATAAGGAAATTACCGTATTTTAGGGTTTTTGCACTCGTGTTGCACGATCGTTGCAAGAGAACGCGTGGTCGTAGAAGGATGGTTCTGGTGTCATTGGAAAGCTCAATTTACGCCCTTTCAGGGATACATAATTGTATTACGCTCTGGCTCTTGTTTATGCATGAAAAAGAGCACGGAAACAAGACCATTTAGGGTAAAAAAAAAAAATGCTGGGCGCGTAGTGGAAAAAAACTGACGGGCCCGCTCGTAAGGTGTTAAAACAGTTGGCCGGGAAATTTGTCTACCGAAAAATGTACAAATTAATCTAGAAGGGGGATCTAATAGATGTTTGATAGATGCTTGATGTGGAGGTATAGGGAGGAAAGAAAGAAAATAATAAATAATTACATAAATGATCAAATTCGTACGCCCGTCTCCCCTAAACAACTATATTATATAATTATGGTGTCGCCATCTAGGGTTTGGTATTCGTATTTTCTATAGGTTGGAAGTGAGATCATGACATTCCTTTGAAACATTTGTATCATTGTTTGTAGATTTGAGGGTTGTATGGGCAGGCCTAACTAACCCATTTGTATCATTGTAAATATATTAAGGGGAGGTTTTTAGTGTGTTTCCTAGACTTCCATCAAGCTTGAAATTACACCCCCATGACCCCCTTTCAAGATAAATTTGTACATTTTTCGGTAGAAAAAAAATCCGGCCGAAGGCCGGTTCCTATTAAATTACAGGCTCGCTATCGCTCGCCAGGAAAAAATTGACACCTAAATGGGACGAAAGGTCTTAAAAGTGACATAAATGGGGTGAAAGTTCTTAAAATCGCCAAACTAATGGGCCGAACGTCTTAAAATCTCAAATGCAATGGGGCTAAACATGAGGGAGAAAGGGGTAAAGAAAAAACTCCCTCAAGTGGAAATCTCCCCTTAACCCCTTGAAGCTCTGACGCGTTTTAGCAGTTTACTTTGGCTAGCATTAGACGATTGTATGCAGCTTAGTAAGGATCTGTGGGTATTAAAAGGGTAAAGACTATCTCAATCAACCCTCTGACTTTTATATTCCCTTCCTAATCTGAATAAAATCGTCTATTAATTACCAGAAAACAGAAAAGAAATGCGTATCGGAGCTTGAAAGGGTTAATGATTGAACTGATGTAAAGCAATTGCATATTTGGTGGTTTATCATATCGTAATCAACATTGATACTTCGCTTCGAATATATCAAATGAGCATTAATTCTATTTTTCGAATCATCAGATGAGCATTGATTCTTTGTTTCGAACAGTTAAATAAGCCTGTTTAGCTAAAGTTAGTGTGTGTTGCTAGTGGTTAATATATGTTAACATTTATGGAATTCCAAGTAAGCTAAAAACAGAAGAACCCAAATTGGACAGTGAGTTTTTAGTGGTTATTGTGAGTGGTTGGACAAGGGAGTTCTCGACGCTATTCTTGACTTACAGTGTGCTGGCTTAATAATCCAGAAGGGTTGATAGCCTCTGAAGTCCTATTTTAACTAACTAAAAGGATGGAGGTCCACGCGTGTCTAGCCCTGTTTGCCGATGTAAGGTATAGTAACAAATCTTTACAAGGGGCCCTTAACCCATTCAGTACCAGGGACGTCCTTTTCGTCATAATATTCTGGCAACTATTAGACGTCGCCATGAAGAAGATACATCAAGAATATTGAGAGCAGATGAAAGGTTGATACATGAATGTTCATTTCAGTTGGAATTCGGTAATTTTAGCCTTAACGTCGGCACTTCCCTGAGAGGTTTTGTTATTTTTCTTTTTGTGACGTGCTCTATTTGTCTGCAAAAGTAAATATATCTCATTTTTCAGCCCGTCTTCTTCAGTCTTGTTTCTTCTCTCTATCTTGAAGAGTAATTGGTAGTCTTGTGGAAGATTGCGATGAGTAGATAGAGGGATAGGTAAATTGCGTCTTGGAGGCATTGGAAATCAGATTTGTTCTACCCCAATCATAAATATTTGAGAGACCTGAAGATAGGCGTGTCATTTATTGTCTTGTGAGTTTTGGAGTGATTGCATGCTGGGTTCTTGTGAAAAAACTAGTTGAATAGTGTACGGTATTCATCAGCATATGAGTGGATGCTACATCCACTACGAGAGGTATAGGTAGCGCCAACTAACTTGACAATAATCTTGATCCCTGACATCTCTAACTCAAAAGGGCCTAGGGTAGCATTCAAGGAGAATACAAGCCAGAGAAAGGGGGAAAAGGAGAGAAAAAAAAGCAGGTCACCCCCCTTAACCCTATCTCTAGTGTTTGGACATGTCCGTGCAAAGATAAGGAATTACTGATAACCTGAACCCATACTCTAAAAATATATGGGTACGAAAAAGGTATATGAAGTGTCCGTAACAATCTACCCTTTAATAGGTGTATTGATAAACTCGTAGTATACCAATTGGCCACTTGCAAGTTTCGTTCTACAAGGAAGTTGGAGCTGTAGACATTAGTATTTAGCAGAATTACGAGCTAAAATGCAGTTGTAGTACATGTGATATAAATACGTAAAACCAAATTCAGCATACTTTTATTGCATTCCTGTTTAATACCCCCGCTGGTTGGGTAAAACGGTAGAAATCCAGTTGGGGTGGAGTGAATAACCGTAGATTTTCGTAAGGGGGTCAGAGGGGGCAGTATGCCCTTATAATCCATTTCCGCATATTGCCACCTATACCACATCACTTACCTCGTCGTACCTTCCTGTTAAATACAATAATAATTTGTTTAGCTCGTATAGGTGCAATTATAGAATAATACCCTTTTTACACCTGTTGCATACCCTTTTTACACCTGTTGCATATCCTTTTTACACCTGTTGCATATCCTTTTTACACCTGTTGCATACCCTTTTACACCTGTTGCATACCCTTTTTACACCTGTTGCATACCCTTTTTACACCTGTTGCATACCCTTTTTACACCTGTTGCATACCCTTTTTACACCTGTTGCATACCCTTTTTACACCTGTTGCATACCCTTTTTACACCTGTTGCATACCCTTTTTACACCTGTTGCATACCCTTTTTACACCTGTTGCATACCCTTTTTACACCTGTTGCATACCCTTTTACACCTGTTGCATACCCTTTTACACCTGTTGCATACCCTTTTACACCTGTTGCATACCCTTTTTACAGCCTAGATTATAACAGTGCCGACATGCCAACCCACTTACCTTAAAGCCGCAGTATCACACAAGGGTTTTTTTTCACTCAACATTTATCCTCAACACTGGTCTGGCACCTTATGAGGTCAACATTTAATATTTTTATGTTACCCAAATTCATCTATCATCAGTCTAGTTTCCGATACCAGTGCAACATTATCCAGAAATGTTGCCAGAAAAAATTTGATCATCGAATGTTGACTATAAAAGCTCTCGTGTGACACCGGCCTAACTGATAGCGTCATTATCACTTCGTTTACTGTTGCTAATCAGTTAATTACTGTTTTATCTGATTACTGTGCATATTTACCTACAGACCCATTTATTAAGGGGCGGCAGACCGTTTTTCTGGACCCCCTTCTCCCTAATGTTTAGCCCCACTAGTTTTGAGATTATAAGACGTTCGGCCCATTAGTTTGGCGATTTTAACACCTTTCGCCCCATTTCGTTGTCGATTTTAAGACCTTTCGTGCCATTTAGGTGTTAATTATTTCCTGGCGAGCGATAGCAAGCCTGCAACTTTAAGAGGAACCGGCCTTGGCCGGGAAATTGTGCTACCGAAAAATTAACAAATTTATCTTGAAGGGGGATCTAGGGGGTGTTTTTCTAAGCTTGATGGAAGTCTAGGGAGGAAACTAAAAAAATCTATGATTAAATGAATAAATAGACCAAACAAACGGCCAGTCTCCCCTTAACCCCTTCAATCAGACTAGTAATTAACCCCTTCCATCATACTAGTATATTAACCCCTTCAATCATACTAGTATATTAACCCCTTCAATCATACTAGTATATTAACCCCTTCAATCATACTAGTATATTAACCCCTTCAATCATACTAGTATATTAACCCCTTCAATCATACTAGTATATTAACCCCTTCAATCATACTAGTATATTAACCCCTTCAATCAGACGAGTAATTAACCCCTTCAATCATAACCCCTTCCATCATACTAGTATATTAACCCCTTCAATCATACTAGTATATTAACCCCTTCAATCATACTAGTATATTAACCCCTTCAATCATACTAGTATATTAACCCCTTCAATCATACTAGTATATTAACCCCTTCAATCATACTAGTATATTAACCCCTTCAATCAGACGAGTAATTAACCCCTTCAATCATACTAGTATATTAACCCCTTCAATCAGACGAGTAATTAACCCCTTCAATCAGACTAGTAATTAACCCCTTCAATCAGACTAGTAATTAACCCCTACAATCAGACGAGTAATTAACCCCTTCAATCAGACGAGTAATTAACCCCTTCAATCAGACGAGTAATTAACCCCTACAATCAGACGAGTAATTAACCCCTACAATCAGACTAGTAATTAACCCCTTCAATCAGACGAGTAATTAACCCCTACAATCAGACAAGTAATTAACCCCTTCAATCAGACTAGTAATTAACTCCTTCAATCAGACGAGTAATTAACCCCTTCAATCAGACGAGTAATTAACCCCTTCAATCAGACGAGTAATTAACCCCTTCAATCAGACGAGTAATTAACCCCTTCAATCAGACGAGTAATTAACCCCTTCAATCAGACGAGTAATTAACCCCTTCAATCAGACTAGTAATTAACCCTTTCAATCAGACAAGTAAATAAACCTTTCAGTATCATGGGTGTTTTTGTTGGTCTTCTTGGTAATATTAAATAATTTAACTCTAGTCTGATTGTACCCAGCTGATGGTAAATTTGATCTTATGGAACAGCTGATTTTTCGACCATTAAAGGGAAATTTTCAAGCTTAGAAATAATTTCCTTTCGTCTAATAATAGCCTGCTAAAGGGGCCCTCACACAGTCAGGAGTGCGAGCTAGTGGGAGTCTAACAGGAGTCACTAGGAGTCGCTAGAGTCACTAGGAGTCATCGATTTTCACCGCGAGCGAGTGGGAGTCTAACAGTAGTCGCTAGAGTCACTAGGAGTTATCGATTTTCACCGCGAATAGGCCCGCGAGTCCGAAATTTCCCCTACTCCTAGTGACTCTAGCTTGCACTCCTGACTGTGTGAGGGCCCCACATATCTCCGTCATGTGTGCACTCTAATAACTATGGGTATGAGATGCTTCGGCCATGTGGAACATATGGGAAGCGAGAGAATGACTAAGAGAGTGTATGAGAGTGAAATGGAAGGACAGAGGGAAAAGGTAGATAGAGAGAGAGGTGGAAGGATGGAGTTGAGAAGTATATGCATGAAAGTGGTGTTGGATGGGAGAAGGGGCATCGACTGACTGGGCACAGAGGTGCAAGGGGGCAATTCATTCGTGGCCACCCCTTCGGGGATCATGGCGTCTGGCAATAGATAGATAGATAGATGAAAAGGGTATATGAAATGTCCATAATAACAATATACTCTTATCGATTAGCTATATTGGCAGTAATGTACCCCTTTTATATAAGAATAGAAGGATATATCACTATACTCTATTTTTTTCCAGCTGAGCCTAAATTGTCTTGTTTCTATCTTTGTTACTCGGCTATAAGGTAGATTTTGTAGCGAAAGATGATGGCATTAACATGACACAGCCATAGTAGTTTCATATATTTCCATTAAGTATCGAGAAATCAGCAAATAAGAGATTCAATTTACGATCAGCTGGAAAAAAATAGAGTATATCCATATGCACAATTATATTAATCAATTGCTATGTCAAAAAGTAGAAAAGAGAGAAGCAGAGTAACCACCAACAACATCACGCCGCAACCAACATAACTACCATCAACAAAATAGCGATGCTTCAAATTAAAGAAGACAACACAGTGAGGCCTCCAAAGCAGTTTTCCCTGAAGCCATCCACCCTGTTTTCCATATTTCCTGCCACCACAGCCAATCACAGGACTTGTAACGTCAGAACGCTGCCCACCACCGAACTGCACACCTTCCACCTCGCCTGCCAAAAGGGGCCGAGACAAGGACAGAGATCGTAGGGCCAGCACCACAAGGGAAATGACCTCGGAACGGCACCATACTATTTTTGCCGACTTTACAATGACACATAATTACAATTTATAATTTTTACAATCACATCCGAACTGCGTCTGATGCGGAAATTCGCCCCAAATGTTTTTGGGCGCGGCCCGGCCGAGATTCGATCTTGGGCCCGCCACGTGGGAGGCGAACGCTCTAGCCACTACACCAAGAGAAGTACTCCTCTTGGCATGATAACTCGAGCAGATTTACGCATATAATTCAGTTACAGATACTTTGCCACAATCCAGGCATTATACAAGGGCACAAGAACCGCCCCAACCCCACTACTAAAGCAGTTTCTTCACTCAAAACCACCAAGAGCCACCCTAGCAAGAAAATTAACAAAAAACGCAAAGACACGATGGCAACGAAATTCACTTGAGTCAAACAAAGATGGTACAAATATTCAACTATGTTTCCTGGACATTTAACCACACCGTCATTGCCAAACGAGTAACAGAAGCCTGCCGACCATGTTGTCAGGGTAAAGACAGAACAAAGACCCCAGGATCAGCAGGTAAAATCATAGCCATCAAGCCCTGGCAACTCCCGTCAGTTGATGTGATGGGCCTCATTACCACCAAGTCTGCAAAGAAATATATCATCACTATTGTCGACATGTATTCCAAATTTGTGATCGCCTGCCCCGCCAAGGAACATACTGCGAAGGCCGTAGCCGAAGCCCTCATCAATGACATTTTCCCATACTTTGCACTCTGACAACGCTCCTGAATTGTCTGGCTAAATTTGGACACAGCTATCCAAGCTCTTAGGATACCAAGTCTCACATTCATCAGCATATTGGCCTCAAGGGAATGCTATTTGTGAATGGAGTCGCAAGAGCATCATCAATCAACTCCGAAACAGACTCATCGCCCTTAACTCCGACGGCTGGCCAGCACAAATTAAGATCATACGCTGGGGTATGAACACTTACGCCCGAGAGACGACGTAATTACGCCCCATGAAAGGGTATTTGGAGAAGCGCCCCTTTTTAAGACCTACTCTATATATCTGTAATAACAAAATATGTACAATTTATACAATTAACCCTTTGAAAATTATGACGCATTTTGACAATTTATTCTGGCTATTATTTGATTTGAATACAGCTTGTGAAGGATCTGAGGGAATTATGAGGGTAAAGACTAACTCAATCAATCCTTTGATTTCCTAATCTGAATAAAATTGTCTAATAATAGTTAGAAAAGAAATGTGTCATAGAATCTTGTAAGGGTTAACGTGGACTGCATCTTCCTCCCCTTCTATAATTCTCCTACTCGGCGAGACCGAGAAAGGGGCAAGGAAACGCAAAAGTGGTCCCGTACCTTGAGAATAGGAACTTTAAATGTTGTTTCGGTTCGGGCTCTGTCTCGTATCGGCCACCCCCAGCAATGGGGTATGTGCCTGAGTACATACACATACATAACATTTTAAGACTGAGTGGTCCACACATACGTGCAGTTTGTCTCTTGTCCTAATGGTGGCGTTCCAGGCAACCCTGTTAAGGGCTGCTTCACTTGTCAAGTTTTTGGATTTTATATCGGCATGTATAGTCCGATCCCAGGTTTTCCTCGATCCACCCCTTGGTGCAGCTTCCTTCACAATCACAAGACCTGCATTTTTTCACCCAATTTTGTTAATCCATTCTCTCCACATGTCCATACCATCCCAGTCTACTTGTACACATCACCTCGCTAATACTCTTTATACCTAAACGTCTCCTCAACTCATCATTTGTTATTCTATCCTGCAGCCTGGCCCCACACACCTATCTCACCATTCTCATCTCGTTACATTCCATTCTGTTGACATCCTCTACTTTAACGGCCCATATTTCTGAGGCAACGTCATTGCACTTCTAACATATGAGGCATACACCTTTCCCTTCAGGGGGAGAGGCATTCTTTTCATGGTCAGAATTGGTAGCAGTTCTCTGAACTTCCTCCAGTCACATCAAATTCTAGTGGCAGCCTCGGCCCCACCACCAGCAGAGATGGTATCTCCTAGGTAACAAAACTTGTCCACCAGCTCCAATGACTCTTTTCCAAAGTTCACAGCCACAGAATCATCACTTAACACAAGCTTGCTGTTGCACACTAAGCACTCAAATTTCTCTATTTCTGACCTATCCTTCGGCAGGGGTCCTTTTATTCTACTACATAAACATACATATTATACATACAACCCAATCTCCATACTTCTACTCTAATATGATCAAAGAAACTTTTAAATACATTACAATTTTGTTAGATAAATTAAGAATATAAGTAAGTAAATAGGCATAATAACCATAATGATATACACGGCTTATAAAATAGTTTTGTTTCTTATTTTATTTAATATAAAACATTTTACACAGGAATACAGACCTCGTATCACTATACCAAAACTGTTGGTACCGTCATAAACTACTGAATTTGTTCCCCTATCCCTCTCCTTTACAGAGGAAAAACTGGTAAAACATTACAAAACATATCAATTTTGCCCAGCACTTGAAGAACGTCTTATATGGTTTGTCTCATGTCCTAATAATTTAAATTAAATTAAAATGTAAAACTTGCAAACTAAACAAACCAAAACTGGGACAAAGATGTGTAAACTCTATAAATTATTATAATCCAAATTTAACCTTTTCACTTAAAATAATGGATACATTTATTAAACCCAAAAAATAAAAAAATAAGGTGCAGGACTGCATAAAATTGGAGTGTAATTTTGTATGCAGTACAGTAGTTAACGCATTTGGTCAATTAAATTTCAAATCAAACTACTCTTTTAACCCTCTCCGACATATGATGCGATTTTGAGCCTATTAGGGATACTTTAAAGCCTTTGTTACCATCAGGGGTATTTAGAAACCTTTAGTTTAGTTACTTCAACCTCTGCAGTTGTCTTTGAGTTAGCTGTGGGCAGAAAACTAATTTTGGAGAGGTAATTATAAGAGTGAGAGAACTCTATTTCTTATTGCTAATCTGGCAACCTCTGCGTCATAGGAGTCTGAAGGGGTAATATAACAAATCCGAAAGTGGATACCAATTCATATGACAACCTTACAATTGCCAAGACATGAACTATAGGTAGCGCCAACGAACTTGACAATAATCTTGACCCCTTAACTTCTTATGACTCAAAATAAACTAAAGCAATCGGGCTGAAGTTCTTATAATTTGGGAAGAGTCCACCAGTAAATAGGTGTGGATATTTACAGTCAATTTGGTCTAGGCCCTTTTGAGTTGCAGAGGTCAGGGATCGAGAATATTGTAAAGTTGGTTGGCGCTACCTATAGTGACATGCTGTGGAGAACTTGTTGGGGATGGATGTAGTTACCGGGTGTACCACTACCGACATACAACATAAATCATCTATAAATACTTATAACCCTCTCCAACATATGACGCGATTTTGAGCCTATTAGGGATACTTTAAAGCCTTTGTTACCATCAGGGGTATTTAGAAACCTTTAGTTTAGTTACTTCAACCTCTGCAGTTGTCTTTGAGTTAGCTGTGTTGAGCCTATTGGGGATACTTTAAAGCCTTTGTTACCATCAGGGGTATTTAGAAACCTTTAGTTTAGTTACTTCAACCTCTGCAGTTGTCTTTGAGTTAGCTGTGTTGAGCCTATTGGGGATACTTTAAAGCCTTTGTTACCATCAGGGGTATTTAGAAACCTTTAGTTTAGTTACTTCAACCTCTGCAGTTGTCTTTGAGTTAGCTGTGTTGAGCCTATTGGGGATACTTTAAAGCCTTTGTTACCATCAGGGGTATTTAGAAACCTTTAGTTTAGTTACTTCAACCTCTGCAGTTGTCTTTGAGTTAGCTGTGTTGAGCCTATTGGGGATACTTTAAAGCCTTTGTTACCATCAGGGGTATTTAGAAACCTTTAGTTTAGTTACTTCAACCTCTGCAGTTGTCTTTGAGTTAGCTGTGGGCAGAAAACTAATTTTGGAGAGGTAATTTTAAGAGTAAGAAAACTCTATTTCTTATTGCTATTCTGGCAACCTCTGCATCATATGAGTCTGAAGGGGTTGATAAAATAAATACTTATAAACCTATAATACTAGGTTAGGTTAGGTTAGGTTATTTGGTTAGGGTAATGTATTTTTGTATCCAAAGGCAGTCAAAATAGACGGGAACATGATGGTGAGCGTCCGCGTAGTGTAAACAAGTACACCCGGTAACTACATTCTTGCCACTTGTTGTATCTAGCCCCTTCTGTACCGGCGACGTCTTTTCAGTTTTATACTAGCTGTATTTAGACGATTTTGTGCAGTTTAAGGGGAGGTCTCCACTTGAGGGATTTTTTTCTTTGACCCCTTTCTCCCTCATGTTTAGCCCCATTGCTTTTGATATTATAAAACGTTTGCCCCATTAGTTTAGCTATTTTAAAAACTTTCACCCCATATTAAGACCTTTCGTGCAATTCAGGTGTCTATTTTATCGCGAGCCTGTAATTTAAGAGGAACCGGCCTTTGGCCGGGAAATTTTTCTACCGAAAAATGTACAAATTTATCTTGAAAGGGACTCGAGGGGGTGTAATTATAAGGTTGATGGAGGTCTAGGGAACAAACTAAACACCTCCCCTTAACCCCTTCAGCACCATGATGCCTTTTTACCTTTGATTTTGGCTGATATTAGATGATTATATGCAGTTTAAGAAGGACCTACAGTATGTTACTAACAAGGTGTCAAACAAAAGTCCAATAGTTTCTTTTTAGTCCGTATTATTTTGTCTATGCACAAGTCAAATTGTGGTTTATAGTTCAAATTAAGAACATAAGAAACTGGGAGTCTGCAAAAAAGCCGATCCCTGTCACACCCAACCCCAATTACAAGGCCCAATTATAGACCAATTATAGACTTCCCAAACTTGACTACTTCCTTTAACGTGACGATAGTGCGTTGTTATGTGTGTGATTAGTTTGCTTGGGAAACAGATTAACTTGCTCATGTAGTAATGTACACCCTATGTGGTGGATTGTGTTCTTTCATTTAATAATTTTCATTTTGGTAAGAGTTGCTTCCACATAGCGATTTTGATAATTTAATTTGACTTTATATTGTCCTTGTCCTAATTTTGGTTTGTTTAGTTTGCAAGTTTTACATTTTAACCCATCTCACTAATACCTTGAGTACTGACCCCACCAAAACGGTCAGAGATTAACACAAGATTACGGGGGTCTGCTGAGCGCCGATTGGCCCACACCTGGTAGATCCCCCTCACACCCAACCCATCTCGTCCATATGCCTATCTAATTTTATCTTAAAGCTCCCTGATGTCCTTAGAAGTGATAAAATGCCCAAAACAATGCTAGTTTATGTTAATATTCTTGTATTTCTTCTCATTATCATTCAAGTCTTCAAACAAAATTGCTGCGGTTTGACACCCTGGTTACTAAGAAGGTTTATTGAGATATGTTTTACCCACTTGAATCGTATGGGTAGATTAAACCTACAGAAAATCGTCTTAGGGTAAACAGAATATGAGGAAACCTACGTCATAGTGCTGAAGGGGTTAAGGGGAGGTTTCTAGTGTGTTGCTTAGACCTCCATCAAGCTTAAAATTACATCCCCTAAACCCCCTTTCAAGATAAATATGTACATTTTTCGGTAGAAAAATTTCCCGGCCGAAGGCCGATTCCTCAAGTTACAGGCTCGCAATCGCTCGCCAGGAAAGAATTGACACCTAAATGGCACGAAAGGTCTTAAAATTGACAGAAACGGGGCGAAAGTTATTAAAATCGTCAAACTAATGGGGCAAACGTCTTGAAATCTCAAAAGCAATGGGGCTAAACATAACGAGAAGGAAGTTCGAAAAAAAAAAATCCCTCGAGTGGAAACCTCCCCTTAAGAAGGTAGGATCTGTGGTAGTAATAATGGTGGGTTAAGGGTGATCGTTCAAAGCTTGTTATTTGCTGGAGACCCATTAGAAAACTGCATAAAATTGTCTAATAATACGGTCAGAGTAAAGTTAAAAGGACGACACTGGTACTGAAAGGGTTAAGGGGGTCACCGGCTTTTTGGTTTTTTATCTTTCTCTCCTTTTCTCTCTTTCCCTGGCTTGTATCCATTCGGCCCCATTCAGCTAACTGTTTTAAGACTTTTATCCCCATCCAGGTGTTGATTTCTTCCTGGCGAGCGATAACGAGCCAGCATTGTATTGAGAAATCCGGCTTCGCCGGAGAAATTTTTCTATCGAAAAATGTACAAATTTAGCTTGCTGTCAAAACAAAAATATATATATGCTGGCTCGCTACCGCTCGCCAGGAAAATATTGACACCTGCATAGGGGTAAACGTCTTAAAACAGTAGGCTGAATGGGGCCGAATGAATAAAAGCCAAAGAGGGAGAGAAAGGGAACAAAAGCGACGTGGGCTCCCTTAACCATCATTAAAATTTAAAACTTCCCATCATAACAGGTTAATGTCAAACCCGGGTTAATGGAGATGGTATATCCCCCTTTAACAAACAAATAACCAAATATTAATGGAGATGGTATATCCCCCTTTAACAAACAAATAACCAAATATTATTTTATCAAAATATGTTGCTCTACAATAACATGTGTCCCTGTGCTTAAGAAGTGTACACAATAATTGTTGCCTTGGTGTCCAATACAGTACTGCAAGATTCTTTACTATTTCATTGTCTACATCCATATACAAATTTCTAATTTATATCTATCAAACTCTGTTACCTTAAGATGGCATAACTCCCTGGATGTAAAATGTACAAACAATCTGGTATATCATGGCCTTGGTCTTGAATACAGCATGATTCTTTATTATTATATTGTCTATACCCACATAAAATTTCTTCTACTTTAAACAAGTCTATATCACACCCTGTTACCCTAAGATGGCATGACTCCCTGTGGGTATGAAGTGTAAACAATCTGGTATACCGCAGCCTCAGTCTCGAATGACTCGGACATCTGCACCTGGTCCTGTATGGTGGCAGTTATCTGGTCGTCGGGGGCCGGTGAGACTATGTCAGAAGTGATCACTGTGTTCACCGTGGCCGCCTGCGAAGTGCTGGCCGGCTCTGGTAACTGCGGCGCCTGTTTTTTGGCGCGTTTGTATTTGACCAGCTGCATGTGTGTGGTTCCATCGCTCTTGATGGACTGGATGTAGACCCCATGCACACTCTTTATATGGGCCATTAGGTTACAGCGCTGGGAGAAGGTGGAGGTGCAGTTATTGCAAGTGAAGGGTTTTTCACCAGTGTGGCTCCTCATGTGTGACTGCAGCTTCCCCCGGTACACAAAAGTCTTGCTGCAGCGGTCACATTTGTATTTTTTGTTGTTCTCATTGTGTTCCTGCCACTTGTGTTTCCGAACCGCCATCTTGTGCGCGAAAGATTTCCCGCAGATGTCGCAAAGCACCGGCCGCTCCCCCGTGTGTGTGGCCATGTGCACGGTGTATTGGGACTTCCACAGGAAGCCTTTGTTGCAAAATTTACATACAAATTTAGGGGTGTGCGACAGCCGGTGAAAATACATTTGCTGCTTATTATCACAAACTTTTCCACACTCGTTACAAGCCGTCGGATGGTGCTTATACTGATGGACCCTAAGAGACGTCTTGCACTCGAAGGACAGGGCACAGTCCGCACAGTTGAGGTTCCCTTGTCTGTGTTCCTTTAACCTCTGTTCCTTGGAGAAGAATTTATCACAACTGGTACAGTGGAAGGTATTTGGTCCGATGATGCCAGTTCCCTTTTTCCCCTGGAGTGTACGTTTAAGGTGAACCATTGATATGTGGACGGATAACACATCCTGGCGAGCGAACCGGCGGCCACAGTGCTCACAAACAAAACGTCTCTCCCCATCACTGTGTTTGGTGTCCTTGTGTCTCTCGAGGTTGTGAGGCCGGGTGAAAACGACCCCGCACACGTCACAGGGGAAAGAGAATTCTGTGGAGTCGTGTACCTCTTTGGCGTGACGTTGGAGCCTGGAGAACGTGGGGAAGACTCGCGAGCACACCTGGCAGGAGAACTCTTGGGTCCGGTCTATTCGTTTCTTGATCACTTTTTCCTGTATGTAGTGCATATCACTCAGCTTTTTCAGACGCCGCTTGGTTCTCAACCCGTAGCCTTTTTTCTTGAGGACCTCCATGGCTACTTCCTCGTCCTCTATATCCAACGGCTCCTCTTTAACGTCCATGTGTGCATTGTCATCTTCAGTTTCCTTCTCATCGGTATTACCCAGCTGAAATTCCTCTTCGAAGTTGTCTGGGGATGGGGGGCGTTTCTTTCTCTTCCGCCCCCTCTTCTTCCGTAGCGCTAGACTTTGGTGCTCGGCCTCCTCGGCTTGGAAGTCCGGGTCGGTGATGGCGTTCCTGTCCTCCTCCATCTCCTCTGGGTTGAAGAGAGGACCCTTTCCCTTCAGGATTCGTCCACTTCTTGAATACCGCTGATCTGAAAGGGTAGTGAGAGGATGAGAATGGTTGGATTACTTATACTGGGAGATATTGCATACATAAAGCAAAAATTATTTTTCAATTATGAGCCTGTTCTCGCTATTATGACTAAAAGGTAATGAAAAATTGGTTATATATGGCACAATTGGTGCCCTTGGGTGATTTATGCCAACGATATTAGTTTGGAAGTTTTCGGAAGGCGTGAAACGTGCCTTGGGGCATTTAAAGGGTGGTATGGGAAGATGCTAGTGTCTGCTGCTGAGTGAAAGGGCTATGAAATGTTCATGTGGGATATCCTACCTATAAAATGTCCTACTACTGGTACAAAAATATCCACATTTGCAGATTGTGTGTGGTGGTTTTTTTTTTTGGGGGGGGAGGTATTTAATGGTCAGACTATAGATTAGTTAAGCCATGTCAATAATATGCAACATTCAAAAATTCTGTTTGTATAATCATGAAATATATACAGTTGTTGTTGTTGTTGTTCCCCAAGCTGCCTGGCCGAACAGCCCCAAGGCCCCGAGCAAGGCCAAGGCCATAACCGAGCGCCCCCACAGAACCCTACCCGCCGACCACAATAAAGCCTGGGTGACCGAAGCCACTCCATGGCGGGGAGCTGAGGAGGGCGCGGAAACGCCCGGGAAACCAAAGACCCACCCAGGGCCCTGTGCCCCTCAGCAATTATGAAGAGAAAGTTGAGGGGCAAAGGAAAAATGTGACGCTTTGGCTTCCAATCTTGGTAGATTGGGAGGTCAATCCACGGAAGAGACGCCGTCACTTGAGATCTAGAAAATATATAAGTAAAGGAACAGTCAGAGTAAGCTATGGGTATGGCAGAGATCGCTCAGCTCTCACTCGGATAGACCAGCCCATCACCACATGACTAGAACCCAATCCTCTCGGCATCAGCTAGGAAAGGCCCTAGAAAGCCGCCTTTGGCGGGGGGATAGCTCCCCTATTTCAACCCTTTTCGGAGATGGGCACCCGCCCTGAAATATATACAGTACCGGTACATGGTACAGTACATGGGGAAAAGTGATGAACAAGTACATTTTGTGTGAATAAATAAATTGTAAAAGTACAGTACTGTACTGTACTGTACTGTACTGTACTGTACTGTACTGTACTGGTACTGTATATTCGTGATTCTCAAATACTGTACAGGATCTTGTTAAATATTAATCAATGCGTACAATATATATTGGTACTGTACGGTAGAACCTCGCCCATCCGGAGGCCGCCTATCTGGAAACTCAAGACTTCCGGACAAGCATTTCAATTCTGACTCCTTACTCAGATTTCCGGAAAAATCTGGAAATCTGAGTCCAGTAATATTGTCTGGAAATGTGAGATTTTGTCTGGACTAGGCTATATTACTCAGATTTTTCGACTTTTACGAAAGTTTGAGTAATATACTGTAGTCCGGAAATTCAAGAGCTTGTCCGGACTATATTAATCAGACTTCCAGACCTAAATAGAAGTCATAATATGTAGTTCGGACTTCAAGCAGCTCCAGAATTTTCAGAAGAGTTTCCCCCGATTAGTCTGGATGGGCGAGGTTCTACTATACAGTACTTAGAACTTACCTCCTAGGCCCGAGCAGCTCTCTTTGTCTTTGATGTTAACACCTTGATCACCGGCCTGGTTGTCAGAGTCCCACCACACAGTATGGTCGCCACACTCCCCGCCGCCCCCGGTACACATGCTCTTGTCTCTGTAGCTGGGCATGTCACACTGGGTTTGCACGCTGTTGTCCGCATAGAAGGTGCAGAAGAAGAGGTTCATACTGGGTCCACAGTCTTCACACGGGTCCGTCTGGGTGGCCACGGTGTTCTCCGGTTCAGGTTCTAGGGTCGGCCAAGAGATTATTATGGTATTGTTTAGGCCTGCGCTGGCACTGGAGAGAACTTGCTTGGTATCCGAAAATAAGATGTTAGCTTTGACGTGACTGAGGTGTGGTTGCAGGGCTGTGGTGCCAATGCTGTGGGACTTTTTACCAATGTGGAATGATGACTGTGGGGTTACATGTGTAAAACTTTGGCTGGTAATGAGTCCACTTTTACTGGTGGACAGCACAATGGAAGGAGTAACACTAGCAATTGAACTCAAGCTGATCCCTGAAGAGTTCCCTCCAGAAGTGATAATTTGCTTGACATTCATGTGGTTTGTATCCGACAGCAAGCACTTCCCTTTCTTCTTACCCCCTAGCATCATGGAGTTTGAAGCTGTGGCCAAGGGTACCATGTCATTGTCCTGAACGAGTTCAATGTTGGCGCCACCCTCAACCTGGATGATCTCGGAGTGTTTGTTGGCATCGATGTGCATCACCTCTAGGGTCTTACCTCCGTCCATCTGAACCACCTCCACTGTCTTCCCGTCATCCATGTGCAGCACCTCCACTGTTCTACCAGAGGACATGTGCATCAAATCCAGGGAGTCCTTCCCCTCTACATGATGCACTATATCAAGGTGTTCTTTACTGTCTATGTGAACCACACTCACACCATCCCTTTCATCTAAATGTGTCACCTCCATCACTCCCTTCTCTGGCATGTGCACTATTTCCATCATCCCCTTATCTTCCATGTGCACCATTTCTACCATCCCCTTATTTTCCATGTGCACCATTTCTACCATCCCCTTATCTTCCATGTGCACCATTTCTACCATCCCTTTCTCCTCCATGTGCACCATTTCTACCATCCCTTTCTCCTCCATGTGCACCATTTCCACAGCCCCCTTCTCTTCCATGTGCACTATCTCCAAGGTCTTACTGCTGCCCGATTCCACCTCCAGAGCAGCATCTTGGGTAGCGAGTAGATGGTGTACAGTGGTCTCCCGGGGCACGACTCCTACAGTGCGATCATCCACCAGAACAAAACACTGCTGCTGGTTTGTCCCGGAGTACACGTCCTCTCCCACCACGATGGGGAGGTCAGTTTGTAAGCTGGCTGGCTCCATAGTGGTTATCCGGGCCTCCTAGAACTTCTCTGCCATTCCTGATTCCGGATGAAGCCCCGACATGGTTAATATCTAGTTTTTAGTTTTCTGCCATTCCTGAATCCAGATGAAGCCCCGACATGGTTAATACACGTATCTGTATCTAGTTTATAGTTTTGTTTCTCTATAAAGCAAGGTTAATGAGGGCTGTAAAATCTTATAAACCATGTCACTTATTAACCCTCTGAGGATCGATGATGCACTTCTTTTTTTGTTTTCTGGCTATTATTTGACAATTTTATTCAGCTTAGGAAGGGTATATGGAAGTCCGAGGGTTGATTGAGATAGTATTTACCCTTTTAATACCTCCAGATCCTTCCTAAGCTGCATAAAATCGTCTAATGATAGCCAAAATAAAACTGCTAAAACGCGTCAGAGCTTCAAGGGGTTAAGTTTCATATGTCATTACCTGTATATAGTGAGGGGGGCCACAGGGGTAATGAAAGTCTCCTAGTGACTAGTCTCACTGGTTTATAGGGGTAATAATAACTTTCTTTGTTTTACTAATCTGCTTGGATTATAGGAGTTCAGTTATTTGTCTCTTAATTTTCCTGGCTTATAGAATATAAATGTAATGTTACTAGTCTCGTTGGATTATAGGCAATATATATTAAAGCACTGTACTGTAGAGCTGAATTTCTTCTACAGTTCAGCATGTCTGGAAACTCCAATGTTGTATGCCATAATCTTCTTTCTGAAAAGATTTTTTTTTTTTTTTAATGTACAGTACATTGAAGGAGAATATATTATATGTTGAAAAGTACAGTACAGTATAGTAAAAATATATGTAAATGGTAAACATTAGGCGTACCTCTCTTGATACAGGCAAATCTACCTTAATCAAGTTTAGTAAAAAAAAATATATAGGCCTATATACCGGTATATATAAATAAAAATACTCTATCAGTCTGCTCTCTTCTGTCTTGATAGCATAATGGTTAGTGCGCTGGATTTCGGTGTGAGTATCTCAGGTTTGAATCATGGGAGCTAGTACGGTACCACATTTAGGCTATTCATTAATTTAATTGATATCATAAATTAGGTATATTTGTAAGTTAATTGGTGGGTTGGTATTAAGAATTAGTTGCGAGAGGGTGTGTGTCCCAGCAAGAGGTGGGGGAGGCCGGGAGGGCAACCCATTATTGTATGCTATCAAACAGCCAGCTGTTGGGTAAATTGTCTTGTTACTGGCCGTGAAATACTGTACAATAATAAGTTGAGGGAGGCATTGCCCTTACAGGGGCAAATAACAGCAGTCAAATTAGACGCGAATGTAACTGCGAGCAAACTAATATGCAAACAAATCGGATGGTACGCCCGCTAAGTCTAACACAACTCTTACCAAAGAAAAAGAAAAGAAAAATCAAATTAGCCTAGGCCTAGACTGTAGACACGAATGTAACTAGGCTATGATCATACTTGTGTAAACAAAGCGAGGAAAAACTAAATAAGATGGTCACCAATTTTCCCATGGATTTTTTTATTTTTCCCTGTTAGTTTTCATCAATATATAGTGTTTGGAAATAATTACAACCCTCGGCGAAACCATTTTCCCCATTATACAACGATCTTAAGACACGCCGCCCGATAGTGGGGAGGGTTATGAAGTACAGGGAAAATGAGGGTTTAAATGCGTAAAACGGCGATTAAAACTTATTTTAGGAAACTTGGCTCGGGTTTTAAGGTATTTCAAAGGCCTAAAACCCAATATTTTGAAAACCCGAGCCAAGTTTTGGCGAAAGCTGGCTCGGATTTTGAGAGTTTGTAGACAAAAAAATTACAGTAACCTCATTTAGAAATTTGGCTCAGGTTTCCCGAAATTGCAAAGCCATAAAACCCGAATTTTGGAAAACCCGAGCCAAGTTTTGGCAAAACTTGGCTCGGATTTTGCGAGTTTTAAGAGTAAACAAATTACAGTAACCTAATTTAGAATTTTGACTCATGTTTCCCTAAATTGCAAACCCCAAAAAGCATAATTTTGGAAAACCCGAGTAAATTTTTGGCAAAACTTGGATTGTATTTTGAGAATCGAAAAAGAGTAACGAAATGTCGGTAATCGCCTCATGATTGCCCTAATTGCAAAGCCATATAACCAGATTTATCGAAAACGTAGCTCTTATTTAAATCATAAATATCCAGTAACATAGATCTAGTACATTGGATACAAGCCTAATCCACACCTAACGCCTACAATGTGTCCGTAGTACCTAGTAGGCCTAGGCCTACGTGGGATACAAAACGAACCCTTACCGGTGCCATGGCGGTTGGCCGCCGCCCATTTAGTATTCGGGCGTACAGTATCTGTAAATACTACCGCAACTACGAATCTTGTTTCTGAGACCTAGTATATTAACCTAACCAAACAACCCAACCTAACCTAACCTAGACCCAGTATGTGGGATACTAAACTAGCCCTTGCATGCCAGCAACAGCGGATTCATAGTACTCAGTACGTGGAATACTAAACTAGCTCTTGCATGCCAGCTACAGCGGATTCATAGTACTCAGTACGTGGAATACTAAACTAGCTCTTGCATGCCAGCTACAGCGGATTCATAGTACTCAGTACGTGGAATACTAAACTAGCTCTTGCATGCCAGCAACAGCGGATTCATAGTACTCAGTACAGTACGTGGTATTTATTAACCATTAATTTCCGGAAGTTAAAAACCTATGCGAAAAAATATTACCTCTTACACGTCACATCAGTAGGCAAGCACCCATGTTCAGTAGGTATATCCCTAGTAAGGTACCCAGTACATTGGGTGGATGAGTAGTGTCTACAATAATAGTGTGTGGCAGAGGTGAACATCCTTTGCATTCTACCGCCATGACTCGACTGGCAATTTTCAGGTAAAACAAGGTGGGTATCTGTGATTGGCCGATTGCAATGACTTAATCAACATATTATACCTCGGTGATTGGCTCCCGAGGGTATGCGTGACGTAGCATATGCGTTATAATGACGTGTTCACAAAAAAAACAATAGCCTAGGAACCCAGTAGTGTCTCGTGACGTGATGCGCAAAGCTGTGGAAATGAACACCTGTAGTTTCAACAGAGATGGGCAGGTGGAGTTAGTGTTGACTAAAAAGCTAGTGGACAGACCTCGGGAGACAGGTGAAAATGGCGTGTGTACGAATCGGTGCCGTCTTTGCCTATAGGAAGGTATTGACAACCATGTTACGAAAAAATTCCATTTTAGTACCATATATTTTTATTAGGTTTTGCCGAGGCTTAAAACACATTTTCATATGATGTTTAGGCCTAGGCTAGAGCATATAAAATCCATATTTGTTTTCAAATATTGCAAAATAGGCCTAATTGGTGACCAACTTATTTAGTTATACTCAAAGTCTCAAAGCGACAGTACGCCAGCTAACCCAACCTTCACCAGTTACCACCTAGGCTACAGTTCTTAAGGCTGTGCGGCAGTGTGCGCTCCCTTGATAATTGACAGGGCTATTCCGGGTCCATTGTTAAAGGGACTTAAATGGACATTTCCCAGGAACCGCTAGATCGAGCTGCCCAAACTCTTGCAGTCTGGGCTATACAACAACACTGTACCCTATAGCCTAGGCTATCAAAGAAAACATGAACAAATAAAAATATAGCCTAGCCTATGCTAAAACTCGTGACTGTCAGACCTTTGGAATTTAGCCTACCAAAAAATAAGATACCTAGGCCTAGTATATAGGCCTATGTGACTTACGTACACTTGAGATCATTTAGATGTCCCTATTTACAGTAGTGAGTAGCCTAGTCTCTAGATTACAAACTAACTCGACGACCTGGAGTGAATGAATGGACCTTTAACTAAAACTGTAATGTAAACAAAGTGCGCACAGTTGCCAGATCAAAAGTATGTAATGACTCAGAGGTGCCAGATCCAAAACTGCACCCAAAATCCGGCATATTATTTTTGGCAGTTCAGAGTTGATTACTAATCTGAACTACCAGATACTACTCAGGCTGGTCCTATCCAGAGTGAAGTTTGGCATACAGTCTACCCAACCTTAGCCGTTTCAACAAATTCCGCCCCCTGCACGACTGCCAGACCTACCAGAAATGCAAGTTGCAAAACGCAAGGGGCAAACCGTAGGCTACTGCACTTCCTTTTTTTGTCTCTCTATACTGATGCACAGTGTAGCCTACTGATGAGGGAGACAAAAGGCAGAACTGCCCGCAACGAGTGCCTCCCCCAGTTGAGAGAGTGACAACTATATAGGGCCAAAATCAAGGAACGTTTGAGCCAAAATTTAATGCCTGGACACACAGAGTTTGAAGCAATTTAAGTTATAGGATGAGGGGAAGATGGATTCAGGGAGAAAGTTCCAGAGCTCAGCTGTTGAATAGAAGAAGGTCTGAGAGTAGCCTATCGTTTCACTCTTGGATTGGAGAATTGCAAGAGTGAAATGATACTCTCAAACCTTCTGCATACTAGCTTCTTCTCCACCTCTCACTCAGTCTACCTCTCCCTCTCTGTCCTTCCACCTCACTCTCGTACACTCTTATAGTAATTCTAGCTCTTGCTTCCCATATGTTCCACATGGCCGAATTAACCATCTCAAGTTGTTCCTTTTCACACTTTCCAGCACATATACAAGTGTATACATCCACACCACGTACACCTCTCTCGTTCTTCCTCTAGCTGATGTCCAACCGACTATATACCTGGCCGGGTCTGTACGCCAAGTCCCGCGAGCTTCAGTCCAAACGTGAAGCTGACCTTGGTCTGAACGCACGCCCTTTGGTCATGCCGTTTGCTCACGTCCTTTGGTCATGCAGTTTCGTCATGCCCCTTTGGTCACGCCCTAATTTGGTAATTCCCTTAATTTGGTCATGCACTTTGCTTACGCCATGGTAACCCCCTTTGGTCATCGGCCACTTAATTTGGTCATGCACTTTGTTCACTCCCGTTTGGTCACGCCCTTTGGTCATGCACTTTGGTCACGCCCGTTGGTGATGCCCTTTGGTGATATGCCTTTTGGTGATATGCCTTTTGGTGACACCCTTTGGTCATGCCCATTTGTGACGCCCTTTGATCACGACCTTTGGTGATGCTCTTTGGTGATGCCGTTTTGTCTAGTTCTTTGGTCACGCCCTTTGGTCAGGCCGTTTGGTCACGCGCCCTTTGGTCAGGTTAGGTTAGGTTCTTCTTCACCGTTGATGAACAGTGTTAGGTTAGGTTGTTGTTGGAGTCTTTGGTAATTTTGTATGAAGAGATAATAAGGGGGGTCAGAGAGGATATGATCACCATACTTTCGCTGGAGTTATCACTCTCACATCCTGAGATAGATAGGCTGTACACTCAGCTGTCCATAATAGTAACCGTACACACACACACACACCTATTCAACAATAAGTTAATTGAACTTAATTCCTCCATAAAATGAGGCAATGAGGCACAAAATATCCTATTATAACACTTTCTGCTAACCATAACCAGCCAAGCTTGACAAATTCCATTCTCTCTCAGCTGTCATCCATGCGGGCTCTCAACTCATACACAACTCCCGTATAGTGAACATAAACTCATATTTCACGACATTTGATGAAAAATGTACCCAATCATTCACATTTTCGGCATAATTAATGAATATTGAAGTTAATTTGCAACCCGTGTGCGCATCCGTGACTTCCCGTGTTCAAAGTTTCCGATTGTTTACTTGTGCGTAGGTGTGGTAGGGTCCCCTTGGCAGATGGTAAGATTTGACACCACAGAGCTATATTCAGTCACTGCAGCTATGTATTACCCACCTCTATTAAATTAGACCATACAGGAGGCAGTACCATTGAGTCTAAATAGCCCATGGAAGGGAAATTGTCGTAATTCTGGGCGTTTTCAATTTGGCATCCCTGGTACCCCTACGATCATATGTAGGTGGAGTCACTGGAGTACTCGGCTATTTTTAGTAGATGTGTAGAAGTGTCCGTGGAAGGTGTGTGCCAGCCGTATTGTTTCTCTCGTAATAGGTAAACCACTGGGAAACTGCCTTTGTCTCTGTTCTATTAATTATCTAGGTTACTGGATTTGACAGCTTGGTGGAGAATGGGTGTGTCATCTGTCAAAGTAGCCAATTGGTAGTCCTAATTCTGGGAACCAGAGGATGTGGGTTGTGCCTGTAGGCTATTTGTCATGTCTGAAATTGTAACACCTGTTTTTGTATACTGGTGGGAGAAGATGGAGTGTGTTGCTGTTGTTCACTTATATTAATAAACAGGCCTAATTTTATCTATTCTAGGTGTAGGCTAGGCTATATAAATATGGACTGTAGGCTATGTAATGTAGTCAGCAATAAGCATAATGCATATCATATGATAAATATGAGTAGGCCTAGGCCTACAGAATAAACTCCAGGCCCATTTTGACCATGGGTAGGCAGCTGGCTAATACTGGTAGCCTAGCCTAGCCTACTGGTATATTATTTCAATCAAAACTCAGGATTTAGAATAGGCTAAACTACCCTAGTCCTAGCTTAATATTGGTAAAAGGATTTAGTCTATGCCTACGTAACTGGCCCTACAAATTTCAATGTCAGATGGGTTTTAAATGAAGTTATAAAATCTAGCCTATTATACTATATCATATAGATGATATAGGCCTAGGCCTATGATTGGAAAATATTTATGAGACAAACACAAAAAGGTTCATGTATGATGTATAGGCTAGGCTATTAGGCTATCCTTACCTTATGATGTGTTTGCCACTCTTCTAGCGGCACCAAGGAGCGCGACGCCCCTCGTTTTGGGTGGTGATTTGGTGCAGTAGACTGTTTGAAGCGACAGCTCGCTCCCTTGCGAGGATGGGCTCGTCTGGCACCTTTTGCAGTTCGACATCCAGGGCTCTCTTGAAGCTGTCTAACGAGACATCCCTCATATCTCTTACTGGACTTACTCGCCGTGGGAGTTTGTTGAAGAGACGTGGGCCTCTGTGTGATAACCAGCCCTCTCGCAGAGAGCCCATAGCACCCCTGTTATTCATCCGGGGGATTTCGCATTCCCAGCCTCTCCTATCACTGAATTTCATGACTATCGGAGTATGTAGGTTTGGTACTAAACCCTCTGCGATTTTCCACGTGTATATTATTAGGTAACGTTCTCTTCTACGTTCCAGTGAGTACAGATTCAGTGCTCTTAAACGCTCCCAATAGTGTAGCTGTTTTATCGAACTTATATGCGAAGTGAAATTTCTTTGTACACTCTCTACGTCATTTATTTCACCTGCTTTGTATGGGGATGTTAATACGCTACAATATTCAAGCCGCGGTAGCACTAGAGATTTGAAGAGCGTTATCATAGGTACTTCACCGCATGTTTTAAAAGTACGCAGAATCCAACCCGTTAGACGTTTCGCAGCCGCCACTTTGACCTGGTTATGTACTTTGAAACCCATATTTTCAGACATTAATACCCCAAGGTCTTTCACACTGTCTTTCCGTTCTATTTAACAAAACAATTTACCCAATAGCCGGCCGTGGGATACAATAATGGGTTGAGGGGGGCTTTGCCCCCCACACCCCTCATGAGTTATTTTCATCATCACCATGTTTTGTCATTACCCTAACTTAATCTAATATTTGCGGGGGTAAGCGAGATAGCAGATAGGAGTATAGGACTTTATATTTGGTAACATTATGTGCGGGACTTGTCAGTGAGATTATTATCTTTTGATTTAAGTCTTTGATAAAACACAGCCTCCATGCGGATTATAGTGAGAAAGTTAGGGCAAGTCCATTATCCATACTTTTCCATTGTCCCTAATGAATTGTTTCTATTTAACTCATTCCTCCCTTTTTGTCAGCGATATAGCCAAGACAGGAGCAGAACAAGAAGACAATTATGCGTTTCTATATACCCTGTATTTTACTCTTACGCTATTTCTCTCTCCACCCCCAGTGATATAGTGAAGACAGAAGCGGGGGAACATGGACGATATTTTCCATTGGTGTCGGGAGGGGAACACTGTCCAGGTCCGACTCTGGCTGGATGACACCGAGCACGACCTTAACCAGGGGTAAGTGGGAGGGTCTTGGTTCAGGGGATCAATTGGTTTATATTTACTTACATCATTGAAGTTGGAGGTATTGTTTTCACCTCAATTTGTTTGTCTGTGTCTGTAAACAAGATATCTCACAAAGTTATGAACCGATTTTCACAAAATTAAACAACATTGCCTAGATTTTCCACTGTAACTCATTCATTCACTCACTAAGTCACACTCAATCATTCATTCACTAATTATCTCACTCACTCGCCCGCCCACTCACTGTCTTCTTCCCTTCCTCAGCGATGACCACGGATTCTCATTGTTGCACTGGGCGGCAAAGGAGGGTCACCTGGGCATTGTGGAGATGTTGATAACTCGTGGTGCCCGAGTGAACCCCACCAACTTAGGTGACGATATACCCCTCCATCTGGCCGTCGCTCATGGACACAGGGACGTCGTGGGTTTGGTAAGTTTAGATTAATTCACTGATTTTATTTTACGACCCGGTAACATGACGTAACTTCAGACGGGGAGATAACTTCGGACACTCTAGAAACAATATACAATGAACCACAGTTATGGGATAAATACAAGATGTTATGGAAAAACAAGTATGTCTGTGGTGTTCTTCCATAATGCAGTAATTTTTCCATAACTGTACCTTATATATTTTTATCCAGAAGTGTCCGAAGTACAGCCCCCGTCCAAAGCTAGGGCATTTCACGGTACGATGTTGTTATATTGTAGTAGCACCCATCCACTCATTGTAAGGCATTGCAGCCCTGTACGTCTGTAAAACTTGTTTAATATAACAAGCATCTTGTTTCCAATACACCTCGTAGTTAATGTATTTGACAATGATGTGGTGGTTACCTTTTAGCCAAGGAAGGTATGGTACCAGTACTCTTAAAATATTTGACTAATTCCTTGAACGTGACGATAGTGCGTCGTTATGTGTGCGATTAGTTTGCTTGGGAAACAGATTAACTTCCTCATGTAGTAATGTACACCCTATGTGGTGGATTGTGTTCTTTTATTTCATAAATTTTATTTTAGTAAGCGTTTTTACCACATAGCAATTTTGATAAGTTATTTTGCCCATATATTGTCTTTATCCAAGTTTTGGTTTGTCTAGTTTGCAAGTTTTACATTTTAAATTGTATGCTATAAAACTGTAACCCTTCTTTTCCCTACAGCTATTACGTAACAAAGCCGACGTGAACTTTGTGAACGAGCATGGTAATGTCCCGCTGCACTACGCCTGCTTCTGGGGCTACTCGGCCATAGCAGAGGACCTGGTGAACCACGGGGCTTCGGTGGCCATTACTAACAAGTATGGTGACGTGCCGCTGGACAAGTGTCGGGGAGCCATGGCCAGCACTTTACATTGTGAGTTCAATACCTACTCTTTATCATTAAGGTGAGGCTGATGGACTGTTGATGTTAAGAGGGGTTGGGTCGTTTTTCTTGTCCCCTTTCTCCCTCGTATTAAGCCTTTAATACCGATGTTCACGGCTGAAACTTCCTTATAGCCTGAAACCCGCAAGTGGTCACTTGAAGCATTACCAGTAGGTTTTTGACTGTAAGAAGTAGCTAATCTCTCTTTGTTTTTCCAGCTATGGCAGAGAAGAGTGGTCAGAATCTTCAGAAGGTGGCTTTCAAGGACCAGAGTTGGCTCGGCTTGAAGACGCGCAGTCGTAAGTTTCTTGAACTGATTTCTTTCGGCGACAACACTTTAGTTGCCAGTGCATTAAAATAGCCACCTGTACTAAAGATTACCTTAGCTAACTATCTTAATGTTACTGGAATCCTAAAATCTAAAATCTAAATAGATTGGTGGTAAGAGGCATCACTATAGGTAGCGCCAATGAACTTGACAATAATATTGATCCCTAACCTCTCTATAGTTCAAAAGGGCGTAAAGCAAACTGGCTGTAAATATCCTCACCTATTTCCTGGTAGACTCTTCCCAAATGATAGAAACGTCAGCCCGATTGCTTTCATTCATATTGAGTTATAAGCAGGTAAGGGGTCAAGATTATTGTCAAGTTAGCTGGTGCTACCTATAGCAAAGTTAAATTACAACAATCCCCTTTTCTTCCTTTCTTAGGAGATGCAACCCTCTCCCGCCACAAGGGCATCAACATCAAAGAGCTGGCCCTGCACACCAAGATCGCGGTGAGCCCCTCGGGTGAGCTGTGGCGCGGGAAGTGGCAGGGCAACGAGGTGGTGGCTAAGGTCCTGGCTCTCCGAGAATGCTCGCCCAGAGTCTGCCGCGACTTCAACGATGAGTTTCCTAGGCTCAGGTACTGTGCTACATTTAAAAATTATGTTTGGGTTAGCTCCTGCAATAGAATTCCTGGCTTGATTTGATAAGTTCTTTTATCTATATATTGTGGCTTTCCTGTTTTGGTTTATTTATTTTGCAAGTTTTATATCGTATGTGTTAAATTACTCTTCCAGGATATTCTTACCCCAACCTGTTGTTGTCGTTCCCTAAGCTGCCTGGCCGAACAGCCCTGAGCAGGGGTTTGTTGTGGCGGTTTGGCTCCCGGAAACTGCTCCCACGGTCGGCAGCCGGCTGTCCTCCATTGGTCGGTGATCTTGTCCCCGGCCGGGAGGTGGTCCCACGGCTTAGACGCCGCCACTCCAAATTGTGTGGTGTAATACTGTGCTACCTTAATATAGGCTATGTTGGATTGTAATATACGGTATGTTTTCTTTTTCTTGTAGGATCTTCTCCCACCCTAATGTATTGCCAGTCGTGGGGTGTTGTAACGATCCCCCGAACCTGGTGGTGATCACGCAGTACCTCCCCTATGGCTCCCTCTTCAACCTACTCCACCAGGACAGTGGCGTTGTGGTGGACACGGCGCAGGCTCTAAAGTTTGCCCTGGATATCGCCCGGGGGATGGCCTTCATACACTCGCTGGATAAACTGGTGCCTAACTTGTACATGTCGTCTAAACATATTATGGTAAGTTAATGTTAATTTATGTATGTACAGTATGTATGTTTTCTGTTGTGTTATCCTTATGCTGGCTCTGTTTTTAGTCGGCCACACACCCAAAAAAAATAAAAAAATAAAATAAAAAAGAAAAGAAAAGAAAAGTGGGGATTGGGCCTGAGTATATAGATAGATAGATAGACAGACAGTATGTTTGTATATACTCAGGCACCCCATAGCTGGAAGTGGGCAACTCGAGAGACAGAGCTCGAACAGAAACTACATTTAAAGTTCTCAGGGTCCGGGACCACTTTCGCGTTCCCTCGTCCTTTCTCGGTCTCGTGTAGTAGGGCTATCTATCTATCTATATACTCAGGCCCAATCCCTACTTTCCCCTTTTTTTTGGGGGGGGGGGGGGGGGGGACTCAAAACAGAACAAGAATAGGGAAAACACAACGGAAAATAATGAACACAAACAAACAAAATACAAATTCACACACATCTACTCTAGGTCAAAATCTTTCTAATTATTATACAATTAATGGTTTTATTTAGTAATTTTTGAGCACCCTGGATATAACTTGTGGGATAGCTTTTATGCACTCTGGATAAGCTTGTACCTAATTTGTACGGTCATCTTAATATGTCCTGGTATGTTGTTGTGCAAGATAGGATACCCTAGGAGGAGTTCAGGAGACAGTTAGGTATCCTGAGTATCGGTGATGAGATGTGTACAAGCAGGATTGGATGGTTTGGGCATTTAGGGAGGATGGATGAACTTAACTGGGTGAAAAGACGCGAAAATTTTGAAATTTTCGAGGTTCAAAATTGGGGGTTCGTTCTCCGATTTAGGGTCTCTTACTGCAAAGTCCAGATCTACTGTAGTCTATGCAAGAAGTATATAATTTTTAACCAAAATTCTCATTCTATGTGCTTTAAGATGTAGCCCAAAATAATATGGAGAAAATTCGAGGAAAAAAAATTGTGATTTTTTTTCTATTGCCATGAAAATTTCAGTGATATTGTACTTTTAGAAGGTTTTATTTGCTTCAAATGTAATATTATAAATATTATATTGTTTCCAGATTGATGATGACCTTACTGCTCGTGTGAGTATGGCTGATGCAAAGTTCTCCTTCCAAGAGCGCGGCAAACTGTACTCTCCCCAGTGGTTCTCCCCGGAAGGTTGGTTATTACTTAGTGTATATCTATCTAGCTATTCATGTTTATTCACCAACCCACCAAACCTGTCTTGAGTCATGGTCAGGAATTTACCTATACGACGTTCCCGATAACGAGGGGCGTCGCGCTCCTTGGTGCCGCTAGAAGAGCGGCGAACACATCCAAAGGTATCCAAAGGTAAGGTTGGGTCTGTGTGTCTATTGAGAGCACGGCCCTATGTTTGAAAGAAATTTAAATGTTTCTATTGAATATTAAAACATACTATACCTCGATCTTGTAGACTTTTGACTGGTCTTTCGTATTTTACATGAAATTATAATGTAAAACTTGTAAAAAAAAAATACGAACACAGTAAAAGGACAAAACAACTCATCAAAATTGCTATGTGGAAACAATGCTTAAGTAAAATAATAATTTATAAATAAAAGAACACCAAGTTAAAATCTAGACTTAATACCTAGACTGAAACAAAATACCCAGAGTCCGAAAGAGATGAGTTTCTTGTATTATGGTGGATTGTGTTCTTTTATTTCATAGATTTTCTTTTAGTAAGCGTTGTTTCCACATAGCGATTTTGAGAAGTTATTTTGCCTTTACGTATATTGTCTTTGTCCAAGTTTTGGTTTGTTTAGTTTGCAAGTTTTACATTTTAATTAATTATCTTCTTTTTCTAGCCTTGCAGAAAAAGCCGAAAGAATTGAACATAAAGGCGAGTGACATGTGGAGCTTTGCTGTTACCTTGTGGGAGATGGCTACCAGAGAGGTGCCTTTTGCTGATCTGACACCTATGGAGGCTGGCATGAAGGTACTGTGTGTGTATGTGATGTGTTTGTAGAGGTGTGTATAGTAGATGAAAGTATTGTGTGGTGTGTTAGTGTGTATGTGTGTGTAAAGTGTTATGTATCATGTATTTGCTTGTGTAGATGAGAGAGAGAAGGACAGACAGAATAGTGACATGTGGAGTTTGCTGTTACCTATGGAAGCTGGCATAAATGTATTGTGTGTACGAAAGGAGAGAGTTGTGTGTGTGTGAAAGAAAGCGAGAGACAGGTGGAGCTTCGTATCATAAAAAACTGTTGTTGTTCCCCAGGCTGCCTGGCCGAACAGCCCTAAGGCCCCAAGCAAGGCCAAGGCCATAACCGAGCGCCCTCACAGAACCCACGCTGCCTACCACAATAAAGCCTGGGTGACCGAAGCCGCTCACAGGCAAAGAGCCGAGGAGGGCGCAGAAACGCCCGGTATACCGAAGCCCCACTCAAGGCCCTGTGCTCCTCAGCAATGAAGGGAAAGCTGAGGGGCAAAGGAAGAATGTGACTCTTTGGCTCCCAGTCTACCAACCTCGAGAGTTGGCAGTAGGGAGTTCAATCCACGGAAGAGATGTCGCCACTTGAGATCTAGGAAATATATAAGTAAAAGGAACAGTTAGAGTAAGCTATGGGTATGGCAGAGAATGCTGAACTCTCACTCTGATATCAAACACTGTTTATGAGTACAGTGGAGCACCGAACTTCGCACCACATTAGTTCGTGAAATCAAACTTTGCGCCATGCCCAAATAATATTCCCAAATTCCATGTTCGCACAAAAATCCCAGTCGCAACCCGAAAAATAGTGCACATCAAACTAGAAAATTTAAACAAACGAGCAAGTGAACTGAACTCCAAGAACCTGCCATTGTCAAGGTGTTTACTACTTGGGGACGAAATCTGACATCCGAGCATCACTTGCACAAGTTGCTGTCGCCATCTTTTATGACAGCCACACTAGCCAGCCGCTCACAGTCCACCCGCCATTGTGTTGGAAAACCAGCTATTTAAAAAAAAACAATTGTTCCCGACTCATGTACACTCTACTGAAAAAACAATCTTTACACTAACGCTCGAAACATTCTGGAAGTGGATCAAAATCTTATGATAATGCCTCACAGACGTATGTTTTACCCGATTCATTCCGTTCACACTAGATTATTTACAGCTCACCAGTGTAAAGATTGTTTGTTGGTCGAGCGTACCTCTCGTGTTTATTATGGCCTTTATTGCATCTGGTGATAAGGTTGCTGGGCCTGGTTGTAGCGATGGAAGAAATTAATGCCCGGGACCATTTAAAACCGGGAGCAAAGGCCAGTCAAGCGTGCCTACCGTGTCATGCCAAGGATATACAGTATGACAATGAGTTAGGCTAGGCTAAATATGACCGTAATTTAAAAAAATCTGTATGGGAAGTAATCTCCTCATATGTATTTGGGGGGAAATTGGTACTTGAAAGTTGACTGTTTGGATGAATTTGGAAACAATTACCATTTTTCCTGTAAGAACAATGCTACGTAATCAAGGCGCTGATATGCCGGCCGCGCGTTCGAACAATTCATGGTAACGTCGCCTAAACTCCACTTGTATTTTCCACCATTTCATTGTGGCGATGTAAATAATGTAAGATGACGAAAATACAATGCTGTATTCATAGGGTCGCGACTGCCAAAACTCTCAACTTTTATTTTCCACCTCAAACAAGAACCACTTGGTCTTCGATATTCGCAAGATAACAGTGAGTGCTGCATTTTTATATATACATCTAAGTTAGGTCATTAAATTGTGGAGATATGAACATGTGAAAATAGGATAGGAGTGGTGCGAAGGTTTAAGCCCCGCCGTCTTGCAAGGGTTACTTTAAGTTTAGATTTACTGTATTAAGTTTGATATGTTTGGGTATGTTTAGATTTGGTTATGAAAGGTAGCATTATTCTATGTTAGACTAGGTGGTGGTTGTTGTTGTTGTTCCCTAAGCTGCCTGGCCGAACAGCCCCAAATCCCTAAGGAAGGCCATGTCCATGGTCGGGCTTTCCCACAGGGCTCTCAAGGAGTGTAGATTGTGTTGTTGGCGTAAGTGGTTGTGTGAAATGCAGTCTTCTATAATGTGTTTAATAGTATGGGGTGCTGTGTTACAACCTGGGCAGGCGTCGACGACGGAGATTAGGTTAACGGTGTTAGTTAGGTTTTATATGACATGGAATTCAGAGTGATATTTGAGGTTTTGATTTGAAAGACCCTCAATTTTTTCACCGCCCCAGATTGCTACGGAGGGCCTGAGGCTGAACGTCCCTCCCGGCATCTCCCCCCACATCTCCAAGTTAGTCCGCATCTGTATGAACGAGGACCCCGGCAAGAGGCCTTCCTTCGACATGATCACACCCATCCTAGAGAAAATGTGCACTCAGTAGAATTATTTGATTCTACGTGTATTCTATTTACCCAGGCCCAATCCCCACTTTTCCTATTTTTTGTTTTGTTTTCTTCTTTTTCCTCTTTTTTACAGGAGAAAAATATCTGGACCGAGGAGAATAGGTTTGAACCCAGTATAAGAAAATTTGCTCTCAGTAGAATTATCTGAGTACTGGAGAAAAATATTTGGACTGAGGAGAATAGATTTGAACCCAGTACGAGATAATGTGGACCATAGACTACAGTAGATCTGGACTTTACACAAAAATGGAACTTTGCAGTAAGGGACCCAAAATCGGAGAACGAACCCCCAAGTTTGAACCTTGAAACCGCAAAAATATGATATTTTTGCGGTTTCGAGGTTGGAACTTAGGGGTTCGTTTTCCGATTTTGGGTCCCTTACTGCACAATTCCATTTTTATGTCCAGTCCAGATCTACTGTAGTCTATGTGTGGACCTATTAGAAGACTTGGTTCCAGTAGGAGACGTGGATACTGGAGAAGAATATTTTAACCTTGTATGGGTTATGGAAATGACTAATTGGGGAGAACCCTGTCTGGATCTGCCAAAAGTCTGGATCTGCCGAAAGTCTGGATATATATTCAGACATCCAGATAAATCCGGATTGCTGAAACACGAGTCCGGATATCTAACTTAAACAACCAGACTTAGGTTTCAGCCATCCAGACAAATCCTGATGGCTGAAACATGAGTCTGGATATCTAACTTAAACAACCAGACTTAGGTTTCAGCCATGCTGACATACAAGTCTGGATATCTAACGCTGGATGTAAACAATACGTGCGGTAACTTGTATACGGTACATCTTGTTCGTTTCCGGATTGCCTTTTATTTTCCCCGAGCCATCCAGACAAGTTTGGTTGGCTGAAACATGAGTCTGGATCGAAATGCCTGTCTGGATCTCTTGGGTTTCCGGGTTCTACTGTATTGTATAAAAATATCCTGTGGTCCCAAGCGTATTAGGGAAATTGTTTAGCTCGCGTAGTTCTTCCAGAGATATTTGCAAAGCTTTTTTAATATTTTTATGATAAGATATTTATTAACCTATCTAACTCTACACTAATTAGAATAGTGTGTGATCATGAGTTTATTCTTAACTCTTTTGTTACGATGATGCTATTTAGGTTTTATTTAAGCTAAGATTAAAAGGTTTTATTTAACTTAGGAAGGACCTCTATGGGGTCAAAAGGGTGAAAACAATCTTGATTAATCCTTTGACTCTCACAGACTTTTCTTTAACCCTTGGAATCAGGGAGGCCTCATATGAGGCAAAACAAAAAATTGGCAGGAATTCGGGAGGCCTCATACGAGTCTCAAATCATCATAACACGGCAACCACACGTCGTAGCGATGTCATCTCGATGGAAGTCTACAGACATCAAAAAGTTTACAATTTGCAAAAAAGTTGACTGCTCTAGGTGGTCTCAATCAGTAGCTACTGAATTATAAAGTTTGCCTGTACCTAAAGGGCCCCGGACACAGCGATCGGGATCATATGAACCCCCCCCCCCCCCCCCCCCCCGGATTTTGTGGGTTAAATGCATACAATCCCCTAATAGTCACCAGAATGGAATGAAAAATGGCATCATTATACTAGAGTTAACAAATATAACATAACCTTAGCATAAGTACAGAGATGTTATATAGCTAATAAGTAACACCCCATTCTTAACATTAATCATAAATTACAAACTCCAATGTACTTGAATAAACTAATGAAAGCATATGGTCCTTCCGGGATTCGAACTCGGGACACCACACCCAGAACATAAGCATTACCTATCATATGTCAGAACTACTGTATTAGTCTTACCTGATAATATAGCTAACCCGAACCCCAATGTATCACAAAGTAGAGCTTTTATACTTTACCTGGGGGTGTGTTTGGTCTATCTTTGTTGTTGTTGTTGTTCCTCAGGCTGTCTGGCCGAACAGCCCCAAGGTCCCGAGCAAGGCCAAGGCCATAAATGAGTGCCCCCACAAAATCCTCCCTGCTTACCATTAATAAAGCCCGGGTGACCGAAGCCACTCCAAGGCGGGGAGCTGAGGAGGGTGCGGAAACCCTCGGTAAACCAAAGCCCCGCCCAGGGCCCTGTGCCCCTCAGCAATTATGAAAGGAGAGTTGAGGAGGCAAAGGAAAAATGTAATGCTTTGGCTCCCAATCTGTCAACCTCTAGGTTGGCAGTAGGGAAGTCAATCCACGGAAGAGACGCCATCACTTGAGATGTAGAAAATATATAAATAAAAGGAACAGTCAGAGTAAGCTATGGGTATGGCAGAGATCGCTCAGCTCTCACTCTGATAGACCAGCCCATCAACGAATGACTGATAGCTCTACCGAACGCTACCCTCATATTATAGCTAACCCATAACCCACCGATCAATTATAATATATTTTTTTTGTCTGGATGGCAAATATTATTAAACCGTTTTAGAGTGGTTGAGTCATTTTCTTTGTATTTTGTTAACACTTGAAGATTTTATCCAACTCGAGAAGTACAAAACTATCTCTGCTGAACTTTTATTTTACTCCAACGGGCCATCCTAAGCTGAATAAAAATATGTACTAGTAGCCAGAATATAGTAAGATTAAGCTGGAGTCACACAAGCCTTTTTTCGAGCAATTTTTACGGGCAATTATGGTCTGGAAGCTTTAAATATTACACTTTATCAGAATTACGCTGCCTAACATAATCTAACTTCAGACTAGTTGTTGTAGTTGTTGTAGCTGCCTGGCCGAACAGCCCCGAGTCCCTGAGGAAGGCCATGGCCACGATCGGGCTTTCCCACAGAGCTCTCATTGAATGTAGATTGTGTTTGGTACTTCAGACTAGTTACCGATACCAGTGCGAAAATGTCCCGAAATAATACGAGAAAAAACTTGCTCATGGAAAATTGACGGAAAAATCGCTCGTGTGACAGCGGCTTTAGGCAACATCGTATTGAAAGAGTTAGTCAAAGTTGTGATGGCGTTACATGAAGATTGACTATGCCTGATCTTTTTTCATTATTATATTTACGTTGTTTTCCCTTCTTATCTGTTCTTCGTCGTCCTCTGTGTCTTGCCGATATTCTCTCCCGAGTCTCCCTCTTTTTCTATGAATTGAGTGATGTCTTCTGACCCTTTCCGTTTTCTACTTTAGTGCCATATGGCCTTTCGTCGCCTGGCGCTAGGAATCTATTAATGTATAGTATGATATGTATGTTTATTTTTTTATTGGCACATTTATTCAGCTTAGGAAAGATCTTGGGTGATGAAAGGGGTATACAATGTCTTAATTATTAACCTTCTGACTTTCGATAGATCCATCCTAACTTTATATACATACAGTAACTGTTCAGGTATTATGTTTTTCTAATATTTGCCAGATTACAAATAAAATGGATTCATCATACTGAAGGGGTTAAGATGAGGAAAATCATCTAATAAACAAAGGCATCACTGTTTTTTTTTATATATATATATATATATATATATATACGATAGAGGTTTTAATAGAAAACACGAATCATAATTTTGTAATAATGTAGGTTATTTTTTCTAACTACAGTACTCCTAATATCCAGAACGGTGCAATGTAAAATAGTGACTCCTGTGCTATTTTTTTGTTTCTATAGTCCGTTTTCTTTCACCTGGCGGAAAATTGAATCCCTTGGCAGCTTTTTTTTTTTTTTTTTTTTATACTTCGAATTATAATTAAAATGTACAGTACCGTGAAATGCCCTAGCTTCGGACGGGGGCTTTACTTCGGACATTTCTGGATCAAGGTATATAAGGTACAGTTATGGAAAAATGACTGCATGAACACTGCAGACTTACTTGTTTTTCCATAACATCATGTATTTATCCCATACCTGTGGTTCAGTATATATATTTTCTAGAGTGTCCGAACTTATCTCCCTGTCCGAAGTTACGTCATGTTACAGGTAGATCTTGTAAACCAAACCAACCATAATAGGAAGCGCACAATGCCAAGACAAACTAACTATCAGACACGGGGCCATGACAATTTACCATCAGCTGCCAAAGAAACTGACTATAGACTAGATTTATATGAAAATGAAGTTATCGTTTCTAATGTTTTAATCGTACTCTGCTTAACCCCCTGGACCCCAAGCGATTTAATAAAAAAGTACTCTCCCTGGTAAAGGCGGTCACACAATCACTTTTTCCAACAGTTTTTCTGGGCAACTCTAATTTGGGAAATCTTTAATAGAAGATTTAAAACATATCCGTCAACTACAGTAGAACAATATATATTCTGTCCAGTTGTCAATAAAAGTGAAAAATAGATCCAAAATGTTGCCAGAATAATGTTGGCAACCATCGGTATTGTTCCATGGGATCCTAAAGTAGTTCCATAGAAATCTGAACCCTCTAGGTGCCATAGGATAAGAGTAATTAAGGAGGATGCAACCGTTGTGTCGCTGGTTGTTGTTGTTCCCCAGGCTGCCTGGCCGAACAGCCCCAAGGTCCCGAGCAAGGCCATAAACTAGCGCCCCCACAAAACCCTCCCTGCTTACCACTAACAAAGCCCGGGTGACCGAAGCCACTCTAAGGCAGGGAGCTGAGGAGGGTGCGGAAATGCCTGGGAAACCAAATCCCCACCCAAGGCCCTGTGCCCCTCAGCAATTATGAAGGGAAAGTTGAGGGGCAAGGGAAAAATGTGACGCTTTGGCTCCCAATCTGCCAACTTTTAGGTTGGCAGTAGGGAGGTCAATCCATGGAAAAGACGGTCACTTGAGATCTAGAAGATATATAAGTAAAAGGAACAGTCCGAGTAAACTATGGGTGTGGCAGAGATCGCTCAGCTCTCACTCTGATAGACCAACCCATCACCACATGACTAGAACCAATCCTCTCAGCATCCGCTAGGAAAGGCCCTAGAAATCCGCCTTTGGCGGGGGGATAGCTTCCCTATTTCAACTCCTTTCGGAGTTGGGCACCCGCCCTGGTGTCGCTGGTACTGTGGGTTACATACATAGCGACGCATAACGTACATCCCTGGGGTCGGAGGGGTTAAGCACTTTAGAGTTTAGTAACTACTAAGGAATCCTAATTATAATAAATAATACCTTCCTATATTTTGAATGAATGCCACATAATTATAGCTCTTTATCGCAGTTTGTGATGAGTTCGTTTTATGATAACTTATACATCGCACATTTCGAACTATGAATGTTGTACAGCTTTAGAATTAGAATGTTGATATGCAGTGAGGGGTGAAGATTTTCCAAGGGGATTTAACCCATACTGTACAGGTGACGTCAGTTTCATCATACTCTCGCAACTATTAGATGATTTTCTTCAGTTTAGGAAGAATCTCTAAACATTAACACTTACGGTGCGAGCATGTTTCTGCCATATTAGGGCTCATTCAGGCACTCCTGATTGATTAGGCAAGTGGCTGCATGAAATGAAATATATTCCTGCGAAAACTAAGAAAATAGCTTCAAAATTACGCCAGAACGAGCTTCGTAACTCGCGGGGTTCACCTGCAGCGCTACCATAGACAATCGCTAAAATGAGCAATTCTCGCTAATGTCGCGGTATTTTTGCCTTTGGCAGCATTGTATATCTAGCGAGACTGTGACTCAGACCCTTCAGTGTACCGGGCGCTGCCTGGGAGTAGGACTGATGACCTGCCGTGCTCTCGCTCCCTCGCACTCTATTTTACAGGCTTTAAGATGCTTAAAAGCCTGTAGATTGCTGTAAATTGCCATGGCGTTCCGGAACGTCTCCCGCAGGGAAGGGATTAAGAGGCTACAAACTATCTCCGTTGTTGTTGTTGCTGTTCCCCAGGCTGTCTCCGCTCTCACTCTGATAGACCAGCCCATCACCACATGACTAGAACCCAATCCTCTCCGCATCAGCTAGGAAAGGCCCTAGAAAGCCGCCTTTGGCGTGGCCTTTGGCGGGTGGATTGCTCCCCTATTTTAACTCCTTTCGGGGTTAAGTGAGTTACCGTACTTCAAAGCCTATTAATTGCTGGAAGCCCTTTTTAAAACGGAAAACATCGTCTAATAGTAGCCAGAATGAAGTTAGAATGACGTCGCCGTTACAGAAGGGGTTAAGTCATACGAGGCCAAGAGAACAAAATCGTGAAAGTTGTCCCGGAAAAGCAGCATCAAGTGAACTGTCTGTAAACGAGACATTCTACGCATCCCCCCCCCCCCCCAACGTAACTCTCATGTTCCCCGCACCGCACTAATACCTCCCTCGCTACTACTAAGCTTGTAATACAGGTCTCCCTCGATTTACGATGGGGTTACGTTCCTGAAAAACCCATCTTAACCCTCTCAGGATTCTATGACGCATTCCACATCTGTTATGTGGATATTATTGGACAATTTTATTCCGATTAGGAAGGGTATATGGGTGTCAAAGGGTTGATTGAGTTAGTCCTTACCCATATAGCCTAACTCCCACAGATCCTTCCTGAACTGTATCGAATCGTCTAGTGATTGTCAGAATAAACTGTCAGAATGCGTCATAATCTTCAAAGGGTTAAATAGAAAAATCATATAGAGAACATAATTATTAAGGGGGTAAATAGGGATGTGTTCTGGGACCAGCCAAGACCCAAACCCAAACACCTTAAAACCTATAATAATATGGTAAATCGGGGCATCGGATAGTGAGGGAGACCTGTACCTCCCTCGCTACTACTATGCATGTAATAATCCACATATGATATAACCCTACGTCCCGCCAGCACCACCACACACCACATGTATTTGGAATTATTAACCCCCTTCATTACAGAGGAATACACTATAGGAAGCTAACGAACTTGACAATTTTATTGATCCCTGACCTCTCTGTAACTCAAAAGGGCCTAGAGCAAACTGGCTGTAACTATCCACACCTATTTCTTGGTGGACTCTTCCCAAATGATAGAAACGTCAGCCTGATTGCTTTCATTCCTTTTGAGAAATACGAAGGTAAGGGGTCAAGATTATTGTTCGCTGGCGCTACCTATAGCACTTTCAGACATTTAACTCTTTCATGCTCCAGGGGTTGCCGTTTAGTGTTCAGGAATAGAATTCTCTTAATCATATAATTACCTCTCCAAAATTAGTTTTCTGCCCCCAACTCGCTCAAAGAGAACTGCAGAGGTTGAAGTAATTTAAATTAAAGGTGTCTAAACACCCCTGATGGTCACAAAGTATCCCAGTAAAGACGCTATCGCGTTCTGGTGCACGAAAGGGTTAATATAAAAGAACACTAAACTTAGTTAATAACAAAAATTGAAATAGAAGATGGTAAGACCAAGGTAAGACCTATTAAATATAAAGTTAAGACATCCAATAGACTGTGTTACTGGTGTGTTTGGTGCTGTCCCTGGTAAAGGCAGTCACACAATCACTTTTTCCAACAGTTTTTCTGGGCAACTCTAATTTGGGAACTCTTTAATAGAAGATTTAAAACATATCCGTCAACTACAGTAGAACAATATAATTATATTCTGTCCAGTTGTCGATAAAAGTGCAAAATAGATCCAAAATGTTGCCAGAAAAATGTTGCCAATACAAAGAGTGGTGTGTGTGTCTGTGCCTAACTTAAGCTAGAGACTTTATAGGTTAACAGGCTGGTCAGTTTTGATTCTCACCAAGACTACTAGATTGTACTCGCATTAGGATTGTACTCTCATTTGGATTGTACAGGTCTCCCTCGATATACGATTGGGTTACGTTCTTGAAAATCCAATCTTAAATAGAAAAATCATATAGCAAACCCTAAAATGAATGGGGTAAATGGGAATGCGTTCTTGGACCCGCCAAAACCCAAACACAAACGCCTCTCTCTCTCTCTCTTAATTCATGAAGTTCCTTAGCTGAAGAGAATTGTCTGTTTTTGTCCTTAATAAATCCAAGCCTGTACCTGTGATGCCTTGAGGTCTCTAGCGTAGGTGTGTGTCCAAGTTGTTTGGTCTGGTAGTCATTGCCTTGCATTAAGTTTACAATGAGAACATCACATGTTATCTATGCAACTTGTAATATAGCAGTACTGTCTTGCCTTTGATTTCCTCGTACAGGTCTCCCTCGATTTATGATTGGGTTACATTCCTGTAAACCCGATCTTAAAAAGAATAATCATATAGCGAATTCTAAAATGCATAAGTGCGCGGAATTTCGATGTGAGTATCCTAGGTTTGAGTCCTTGGAGTGCCACATGTATTTGTTGATTGCATTAATTGAGTTTAGAGGTAAAGTTGGTGGGTGGGAAAAAACATAATAATTGATGGGTTAAATGGGGATGCGTTCTGGGACCAGCCAAAACCCAAACACCTAAAAACCTCCAGTAATATGGTCAATTGGGGCATTGGATAGCGAGGGAGACCTGTACTGTAACGTATCTAATATAAACAACACTAAAGTCACCACTTCAGTAATGTTGCCTTATGGACATTGAATACAAAGTGATTGAATAGACGACAAAAAGGACTTTGTGATGTTAGGGATATGAAACCCAATGAAAGAAATTTGAATGTTATTGTTGGAGATTTCTAGAAGAGGGGGACGACATTAATCCCCTGGTGACTTTACGGTTGTTTTTGTTACTCTCTCGTAGGAATACCCTAAGTAAGTCACGTATGGTAATGTCCTAGGATTAAAAGCCAAAAAAAAAAAAAAAAAAAAAAAAAAAAATCTATATCCTATAGTTATAATACAATAACAGTATTAACCCCTACTGTACCATAGGGTACTACCATAAATGTACCCCCCAGTACCAAGTAATGTGGCTAAAATGTCTTCAGAAGCAAGATATAACAACCTCCCACCTCAAAAGTTGATGAAACACTGACCCAGACAGCCTGTGGAAGCTTGCAGCCAACCTAAGAAGTGTTGCCAATTCCTTAGAACAGTGTTTATAAGTCATGGCACCAGCCACTGCCTGGTACAAGGACCGTATATTACTGACGACTGGCCAGACCTATGAGAGTTCCGTATGGAGCTCAGTGGTCTGGTTAATCTGCTCTACATAACTACAACTGACGACTGGCATCCGTCGCTGGGATTGTACGGGTTAATGTATCTTTAACTTTTTGGTAGTTGGATTGTAATATAATACTTGACTTGCTCTTCTGCTTGGTATTTCACTTTATCATAATTGCCTTAGTAGATTTGCAGTGTCTCTTCATTGCAAATCATGGTGCTAAAATGTGTTTTTCAAATCCTTTACCCGTGCATGTTTTATTAAATGAGTCCTAAGCTTTTTTATTATAGATTTCATGCAGATCAATGGTAGAGATGTTTAACTATATACTCAAGTGAAGGCAGCACAGAACATGAATTAATAAATGCATATGCTTTGATTTCTGTATATATATATAAAATAAATCTTTAGTTGAAGTCTACATTAAACAAAAATTGAATACTTAGTAGGCTAATTGTATTAATATTATATTATACAGTATATATATATATTTTTTTTATAGATAAAATTATTGTGTATTTCAAGTCAGCATAGCCATTTAATGCTGCTTATTACTGTAAATAAACATTATTTTGTAATTGAAACAAGCCTAGATAATAAATTGATAAAAGCATATGTGTTATTATTATATACAGTATACTGTACAGTACAGTATATGATAATTCTATAATTTTAATGCCATAGCCAATATATACTGTATAATAAGGGTGGTCATCTGTTTTTTTTTATATCTTTATCTCCTTTTCTCTCTTTCCCTGGCTTGTATCCAGTACAGTGGGCTGTAACAGTAGGCTGAATGGGTCCGATTGGATACAAGCCAAAGAGAGCGGGAGAGAAAGAGAAAAAAAGCGAGGTGGGCTCCCTTACTGAATAAACTATAATGTTAGCAAGAATGAAATATAAAATAAAGACTCCTGGATGGATAACATGTACACTCGGTCAAAAAAGTATCTGCACTCCTACCCTGACAATCTGGTGTGTACAGCTTGGTGGTATAGGTTGTAGGTGTTAGGTAGTATAGGTAGGTTGTAGTATAGATGGATATAGCTTTAGACAGAGATGTTAACCCTACCAAACTGTACACACCAGATTATCAGGGTAGGGGTGCAGATACTTTTTTGACCGAGTGTACTGTCAATGTTTAGCAGAAAGGACAAATGTGTGACTAATAATGAATGTACAGTAATATCACAATACAATATCAATGTGATGTATATTTTGGTCTTTTTTGGAGTCTTGTAACTAATTGATTTACCGTGAACCCTTTCGGTAGACCTTGACACGTTCATTAACCACTTCTGTACCGGGCCTTTATAATTTTATTCTAGTTATACTCCTTCGTAAATTGTATACTATCAATTAAGTTTATAACAATATATGATCTGTGAGAGTTTTATGGATATTTGCGTTAGATTTTACCCGTTTGATTGCCAGAGCTCCTTCCTAAACTGTATAGAACCTTCTATTGTTAGCAAGAATAAACTGAAAACTGGATGTCACGTTGGTGAAAGGGTCAACATAACATATACTGTTGTTGTTGTTGTTGCTGTTCCTCAGGCTGTCTGGCCGAGCAGCCCCAAGGTCCCGAGCAAGGCCAAGGCCATAACCGAGCGCCCCCACAGAACCCTCCCAGCTATACTGTAGTATAACCTAGATAGCGATAGAATATAACCAAAACGATAACCAACTGGACGGATCATTTCTCTGGAGCCTGTTTGGTGCGGTGATAATATGCCTCGTTGTATTCTGGCCATCATTAGACTATTTTATTCAGTTTGAGAAGGACCTGTAGGAGGAAAAAAGTTAATGGAAATGGTTTATAACACCTTGGTCTGGTTAATCTGCTCTACATAACTAACTAACAAACTTAGGAATCCTAGAGGTCCTTCCTAAGCTGAATAAAATAATCCATGGTTAGCCAGAATAAGAGTAGAATTATGTCATTGTACCGAAGGGGTGACTTGGAAATACAGTATTACCGTCAATATAAGAGCCAAATTTTTTCAGGCGGATATTTTTTGGGCCGGTTCCTACAAAACAAATCAGGTGTCGTTAAATCACCCCCGACTTAGCGAAAATAGGTCTGAAAGAAATGTCCCTATCTCTCGAACACTGTGCTTACCATGTCTTGTATACATTTTTTCCCGATAATTACGTGCCTTATGTGCTGTCGTTAATGTAATAAGGATGCATTTTTTTTTTACATATATAATATTCTACCGTTATTTTTCTAGCGCCCCGAATTGCCCCGTTCGATACTGTGACGTCGCTGGAACTTTTAGCCTGGCTGGCATTAGACGATTTTCTTTAGTTTAAGAAAGATCTGTGAGAGTCCAGAATATTTTTCTCTCTCTATCTGAAAATTTTAACTTCTCTATCCTTTCTCATGTATTTCTATTGTAAATTTTTCGACATTACATATTTGAGGCTGATTAATCCTGTCCTGACCTGCTTTGCTCCTCCCTGCTCATCTTTGTTTTCTTTAATTCATGACCCCATTCTCTTTATTGCCGTATCCTTGGCTTTTGCTAAGTCCAGCCCTATAAGAGTTGCGTTTTGTAGCTCAGTGGTCTGGTTAAACTATTCATAAAAAATAAAAAATAACTCTTGAGGTCCTTCCTAAGCTGAGTAAAATGCTATGTAATCCAATGTTAGCCAGAATAAATATACAGGATGTCCTTGTACCAATGGGGTTAGTAGTTTGTCATGCCTTTATCTTGTACTGTAATAACTTATTCGCCGTTTTCCGTTACTTGCTTAGCGTTACAATAAAATTAGGTAATGATTCTTTTGTCCATCCATGTTTGCTTTTTATCCCATATTATGTGAATGTGTACAGTAGTTAGCCTGTTTCAATCTGGTTAGTTTTAGTTTATTCATACAACCATCAGGTGATTTTATTAGATGTTTTCATTGTCTAGTATAATTTTTAGTTAGTTGTTGTTGTCGTTCCCTAAGCTGCCTGGCCTAACAGCCCCAAGTCCCTAAGAAAAGCCAATGCCACGATCGGGCTTTCCCACAGGGCTCTCAAGGGGTGTATATTATGTTGTTGGCGTAAATGATTATGTGGAATGCAGTCTTCTATGTTGCGTTTAATAGTATGGGGTGCTGTGTTACGTCCTGGACAGGCGTCACCGACAGAGTCATCCAGTCTCTTCTGATAGCTCAGAAGAGCTGGATGGTGCCCACATCTCAGTCTGGCCAGGTGAACTCTGTCTTCACGAGGATGGATTTCGGGAGGTCGTGCCTGCAGCTGCGTGTTGTCTTTGAGTGACTGGATGGAACGGCGAGTGATATGAGTATGGATGAGCTTCTGGAAGCTGGTTTGTGGTAGGCAGGGAGGGAGAGATACTGTAGGTGGAAGATACTGCAGGTGGACTGGAGTCTTGCTGAGGCACGGTTAACACTATACCAACATCAGGCACTGATGATATGATAGGGCAGTATTATGGTTTGTTGTTGTTGTTCTTTCCTAGGCTGCATGGCCGATATATTATACCTTAATATATATCTTACTTTATATATTTTAAGAGAGTGAGTGAGAGAGAGAGAGTGTGTGTGAGATAAAAAGAGAGAGAGACTGAGTGTTTGAGAGAGTGTGTGTGTGTGTGAGAGAGAGTTTGAGAGGGAGTGTGTGTGTGTGTGTGTAATGTGGTAAGACTTGATTATACTGTACTCCAACTGCTGAAAGGCATCCCCGTCTGAGCCATTACGAAGTATGTAATGGAAAATTATACTAAACCCTTGTATATACAGAGTTTATTAGGAAAGATCTATTGGAATCAAGCCTCCTTATAATGTAGAAGGCTTAATAAACTTATGATAGGCAACATTAAAGGATAATTTTAAGATCAGGTAAAGCATAAAAACTATCTCATGATAGACAGTATTCTAGGCTAGCTATTACATAAATACATACATAAATTTCAAGATCGACTGCTCCACACGAACTGTGGTTCCGGTCTCGTGTCCTGATGGCGGAGCTTCAGAGCTGCCTCACTTGTCCGTTTTTATTCAAGATGAGACCATATAGGTCTGATCCCACATCTTTCTTGGTCTGCACCCCAGGTGCAATTCCCTCCGCATTCACGAACTTGGATCTTTTCATCCAACATAGTTCATCCATCCTCTCCACATGTCCAGACCATCCAAGCCTCCTAGTACCCACCTCATCACTGATACTCTTGATACCGAACCGTCTCCTCAGCTCTTCATTAAATATCCGATCTTGCAGTTTGGCCCTACACATCTATCTCACCATTCTCATATTGCTACGTTCCATTCTGTTGATAGTATCCGTTTTGACAGGCCACGTTTCTGAAGCATATGGCATTGCGCTTCTAACGCATGAAGCATACACCTTTCCCAACAAGGGGAAAGGGAGTCTTCTCATGGTAAGAAGTGGCAACAGTTCTCTGAATTTTCCCCAGCCACCCCTAATTCTGGAGATTGTAGTGGCCTTGGCCCCTCCACTGGCAGAGATGGTATCTCCCAAGTAGCAAAACTTGTCCACCATCTCCAGTGCCTCATTACCAAAGTTGACACTCTCGGGCCGGTCTTTGAACACAAGCTCACCTTTGCATACTATGCTTACAAATTTCTCAATTTCGGACTTCTTTCTCAGTATAGGTCCCTCTTTTCTAGTGTCGAGCTTCTTCCCATAGTGTACCCAGCAGCGGCAAATGCTACATTGAATTGAGTTCACGCTCACCCATTTTCTGCATACTGTGCATCTATATATACCACTTTTGTTTACCTTTTTAAGTTGTAAACCACTGTAAAATCTTGGTTGAATATATATTTACTCTTAATCCTTTACTTTCCTATTTAATCAGGTAAAATATAACTACTAGCAAAATTGTAGGCTAGCTATAACATAAGATACAGTATTATAACTAGCTCATGATAAGCAAGATTGTAGGCATAAGATATAAACTATGACAACTAACTTGATCCTATCTTAATCATCTTACCATCATCTTCACATATACAGGTAATTATGTCTTTGAGCAGCTTTATGCTGAGCTGGACTGACAAAAGAAGTGATCCCTCTATGAAGTAAAAGGTAGTCTACAGAAGAAAAACAATCTAGGTCATAATAGAGACTCGAGCAACATAAACGAACCTTCAAATTGCAAATATTAAGTATAAAATTAAGGATAAAATTGAGTTCAGTCCGGGATAACGATTAGTGTCTCCCCCCGCCTAACTTGTCCAAATCTCTAACCTAAGAGTGAGGCAGCTAGTAAACTATCCAGAGGCTGGAGACCCCAGACATGATGAGCAGCAGTACCAAGGAGGAAGATCTGGTGGCCGGAGCTTGGTTGGGATCACAGTATTTCTTGCCGACAGCGATAGACCCAGATTCGCAGACAAGAGAGTCCTCAACGATTTTCTTGACTTGAGTGAAGGGGTCCTCTCCCAGCCACTTTAGGTCTCCGCACTGGCAGGACAAGCGGTTCCCTTGAGCAATGATCACGGTCTCCGGAAGTAATTTGAGATCCAGTGCCTTGGTGGGAAGTGAAGGGAACCCGTTAACACTTTGATTTTCCCCGCCTGCCTTTGGGTAGCCGATGCGGTTGTCCTGGAGTGTAAAGGAGGACTGCGGAGAGACCATTTGAATTCCAAAGAATGCATTTGAAAGGAGTGCAAGGTCGCTCTTTATGATTGTCAGATCTTTTACGTTGCCAATCATCCAGTTTTGTCCCAGTTTGCCACTGTTAGAAGTGCAGAGTGCAATGAGAGAGACATTAGTGCTTTCCAATCCCAAATTTATGGCCTCAAATCCTGGAGTTTGAGTAAGTGTTACATTTTCCATGACCAGTTCACTTAGGGAGGCGCTGATGGCCTTGCTCCCTAGCCTGGTGATGATGGAGTCTCTTATGACCAATCTATCCTTCCCAGTTCGTGTGCGATAAGTGTTAAGGTTAATGGCATTATCATTAACATCCATTGAGGAGATAGAATCAAAAGTGAGAGTAAAGTCTTCGTTGGAGGAAAATGTTAGATTGATGCTGTTTTGTTGAAGCTTGAGGTTAGCCAGTGAGGTGAAGGAAATGTTGACTAGTTCCGGAATATTCTCCAACACATGACTCTGCATCACAACCCGGTTACACCCGCTGATCGCAAGTGTTTTAGTATGCTCCGGCAGGCCTTCCAGGTTAGAGAGGGTGAGGTCCTGGTGATGATAAGATTAATATATTATTAACAAGTGCACATAAACAAGAACCTAGTTTGAATTTGTTTTCCTAAACCATTATTGTTTACGTGTTTACTTTACTGCAATGTCTGATATTGAAAAAGCTTGTAAGGGCGACACAATGTCCACTTAATCAGAATCCTATCCTTATCATTGCATTAATTTAAGATATGTAACTTATAAATAAATAGATAAGTATATATATACAGGGTGTCACAAGTTATGACAAATACTTTCAGCACCCCTTCTCTCCTCTCAACACTTCAAAAAGTAGATACGATGTGCCGTTGTAAAGGCTTATCCCTCAATACCTTCACCTGACCTGACCTGAGTAGATACGAGGTGCCGTTTTAAGGGGGGTCACAGGCTTTTTTGTTATCTTTCTCGCCTTTTCTCTCTTTCCCTGGCTTGTATCCATTCGGCCCCATTCAGCCAACTGTTTTAAGACGTTTAACCCCATGCAAGTGTCGATTTCTTCCTGGCGAGCGATAGCGAGCCAGCATTGTATTGAGAAATCCGGCTTCGCCGGAGAAATTTTTCCTATCGAAAAATGTACAAATTTAGCTTGCTGTCAAAACAAAAAAATAAATATATGCTGGTTCGCTACCGCTCACCAGGAAAATATTGACACCTGGATGGGGGTAAACATCTTAGAACAGTAGGCTGAATGGGACCGAATGGATAGAAGCCAAAGAGAGAGGGAGAGAAAGAGAAAACAAACGAGGTGGGCTCCCTTAAAAGCCTATCCCTCGATACCTTCACCTGACCTGATATTTGTGCCTCACCTGTCCGGGCGAGCATAAGCAGTGGACCATGTATATTTGGAAGCCCTGGTCCTCACACTTGCACTCTGTTGGCATGTTCTCCTCGTGGCACTGTGCCTGTCCCGCCACGCCACCGGGGCAGGTCAGTCCACCCAGGACCACAGCCAGGACCACCAGGACACCACACCGGTGAACCACATCACACACACACATTTTGAAAAGCGTCTTGCACTGTAAAGAAAAATTATAAATTAAGAATATGAATATATATTAATTTATTTATCTAATTATTGCCTGATGCCGTGATCCCCGAAGGGGTGGCCATGAACGAAACGCCCCCATGCATCTCTGTCCCCAGTCAGTCTACGCCCCTCCTCCCAACCAGCACCGCCTTCATTCATATACTTCTTCACTCCATCCTTCCACCTCTCATTATGTTTACCTCTCCCTCTCTGTCTATCCACCTCACTCTCGTACACCCTCTTAGTCATTCTCTCATTTCCCATACATTCCATATAGTCGAACCATCTCAAGGTGTTCCTTTTCATACTTTCCAGCACATCTACCCCTACACCACACCTCCTTCTTACTTCCTCATTCGTCTGTCTATCCCTCCATGTAACTCCACACGCACTTCTCAAGTAAATCATTTCCACCCCTCTCACTCTTGGTCTGAGCCTCTCCACCAACGTCCACGCTTCGCTTCCGTAAGTCAGTGTCGGGATTACCACGCTGTCATGCAAGGACTTCTGCACTTCCATGCTGACCACCCTATTTCTTGTTACTGCTTTCAGCATTCCTACAACCCTCTTCCCCTGTTGCACCCTCTCTCGCACTTCTTCACCCATACTCCCATCTTTACTCCGCACACTGCCCAGATACTTAAATGAGCTGACAATCTCCATAGCCTGACCGTTCAACTTCACCTCATACTCTGTGGCTTCACCCCTTTCGAAGACCATAACTTTGCTCTTTCCCGCATTTACCTTCAGATTCCGTTTTTCGCACACTGTTCCAAACACATTTACCAGACCCTGCAACTCTCATTCATTATCGCTCATCAGAACTGAATCATCAGCAAACAGCAGTATGAAATTATGAAATATTTCAAGACATAAAGTCTTGAACTTACAACAAGGCCACCAGTCAAGTTTAAATATTATTATGTACAAATAATGTTGTTTTGTATATGTATTATTGTATTTTGTATTTGTATTGAAGTATGTACTCTTAATACCCAACTTGGGGTCGCTCGAGTTAATAAACCTTTCAAACCTTTCAGTACAGGTAGCTTCCACTCGTTTCCCTCCCTTATCAGCGATACAACAACATCCACTGCTCTTCCTTGTATTTCTTTCATGACTCCATCCATATATGCATTAAACAACCACGGGGACATCACACGCCCTTGTTTCAACCCAACATTCAGAACAAAGAACTCACTCTGCTCATTCTCCACACGTACTGCCGCCTTTGCACCCTCATACATGCTCTTCACTGCTTTCAGCAACTTGCCATCTACTTTGTATATTCTTAGTACCAGTAGGCCTACTTTCCACAGTTATAAGTTGTTGTATCAAGAAAATACTTGTTGTCAGAAGTTTATAGTTGTCTTAAGCCGCTGTCACACGAGCGTTTTTTCCGTCAATTTTTCATGAGCAAGTTTTTTCTTGTATTATTTCTGGACATTTTTGCACTGGTATCGGTAACTAGGCTGAAGGTAGATTATGTTAGGCGGCTGAATTATAATAAAGTGTAATTATTTAAGCTTCCAGACCATAATTGCCCGTAAATATTGCTCGAAAAATGTATCGTGTGACTCCGGCTTTAATTTTTTTGTTTTTTGTATGTGTATGAAGGAGACAAAAGGCAAAACTACCTGTAACGAGTGTCCCCCAAAGTTGAAAGTGATAGAGATCCAAATTTAAGTCAAAATGCCTGAACACCGGAGCTTGAAGCAGTATAGTCATATGATGAGGGAAAGACAGATTGAGGGAGCGAGTTCCAGAGTTGAGGAAAGACGGGGAAAATCGGTTCATACTTTGGTTAAAGAGTTGGACAGAATAAGGGTGGGAATGTACTGAAAGGTGGGTGCCTCCAATCCTTGTAAGGGAAGATGTATGCACTGAGAAAACTCTGAATAGCATTGATCATTGTAATAGCGATCTGAAGGGGTTAATAGTTGTTTTATTAAGATAATAGTTGTATAAAGTTAAGGGGATATGGGCTGTTTTTCTGGTCACCCTTCTTCCTCATGCTTATCCCCAATTTTGTTCAGATGTTATGATGTTCGGCCCATTAGTTTGGAGATTTTAAGACCTTTCGCCCCATTTCTTCGTCAATATTTAGACCTTTCGCGCTATTTAGGTGTCTATTTTTTCCCTGGCGAACGATAGTGAGCCTGTAATGTTGGAAGAACCGGTCTTCGGCCGGGAAATTTGTCTAATGTACAAATTAATCTAGAAGAGGGATCTAATAGATGTTTTTTTTTAATTTGATGGAGGTCTAGGGAGGAAACTAGAAAAATAATGAATACATCCAAAAATCGCCCAAAAAGTGAACCATCCATCCTTAATAGTTGTTTTATAAAGTTAATAGTGGTTGTATAAAGTTAATAGCTGTTTTATATAGTTAATAGTGGTTGTATAAAGTTAATAGTGGTTGTATAAAGTTAATAGTGGTTGTATAAAGTTAATAGCTGTTTTATATAGTTAATAGTGGTTGTATAAAGTTAATAGTGGTTGTATAAAGTTAATAGTGGTTGTATAAAGTTAATAGCTGTTTTATATAGTTAATAGTGGTTGTATAAAGTTAATAGTGGTTGTATAAAGTTAATAGTGGTTGTATAAAGTTAATAGTGGTTGTATAAAGTTAATAGTGGTTGTATAAAGTTAATAGTGGTTGTATAAAGTTAATAGTGGTTGTATAAAGTTAATAGTGGTTGTATAAAGTTAATAGTGGTTGTATAAAGTTAATAGTGGTTGTATAAAGTTAATAGTGGTTGTATAAAGTTAATAGTGGTTGTATAAAGTTAATAGTGGTTGTATAAAGTTAATAGCTGTTTTTATATAGTTAATAGTGGTTGTATAAAGTTAATAGTGGTTGTATAAAGTTAATAGTGGTTGTATAAAGTTAATAGTGGTTGTATAAAGTTAATAGTGGTTGTATAAAGTTAATAGTGGTTGTATAAAGTTAATAGTGGTTGTATAAAGTTAATAGTGGTTGTATAAAGTTAATAGTGGTTGTATAAAGTTAATAGTGGTTGTATAAAGTTAATAGCTGTTTTATATAGTTAATAGTGGTTGTATAAAGTTAATAGCTGTTTTATATAGTTAATAGTGGTTGTATAAAGTTAATAGTGGTTGTATAAAGTTAATAGTGGTTGTATAAAGTTAATAGTGGTTGTATAAAGTTAATAGCTGTTTTATATAGTTAATAGTGGTTGTATAAAGTTAATAGTGGTTGTATAAAGTTAATAGTGGTTGTATAAAGTTAATAGTGGTTGTATAAAGTTAATAGCTGTTTTATATAGTTAATAGTGGTTGTATAAAGTTAATAGTGGTTGTATAAAGTTAATAGTGGTTGTATAAAGTTAATAGTGGTTGTATAAAGTTAATAGTGGTTGTATAAAGTTAATAGTGGTTGTATAAAGTTAATAGTGGTTGTATAAAGTTAATAGTGGTTGTATAAAGTTAATAGTGGTTGTATAAAGTTAATAGTGGTTGTATAAAGTTAATAGTGGTTGTATAAAGTTAATAATTATTGTATAAAGTTAATAGTTGTATAAAGTTAAGGGGAGATTTCCACTTTGAGGGAATGTTTTCTGGACTCCTTTCTCCCTCATGTTTAGCCCCATTGCTTTTGAGATTGTAAGACGTTCGCCCCATTAGTTTGGCGATTTTATGATATTTCGCCCCATTTCTCTCAATGCTAAGACCTTTCCTGCAACTTACCTGTAAGTGTCGATTTTCTCTTGGCGAGCGATAGCAAGTCTGTAAGTAAAGAGGAACCGGCCTTCGGGCGGGATAATTGCTACCATAAAATTTACAAATTTATCTTGAAAGAGGGTCTAGGGGGTGTATTTTGAAGATTGATGGAAGTCTAGGGAACAAACTAAAAAAAAAAAAATGTACAAATGTATCTTGAAAGGGGGTCTAGGGGGTGTAATTTAAAGCTTGATGGAGGTCTAGGGAACAAACTAAACACCAAAAATTTACAAATTTATCTTGAAAGTGGGTCTAGGGGGTGTAATTTAAAGCTTGATGGAGGTCTAGGGAACAAACTAAAAACCCTCCCCTTAATAAGACTCACGATAGGGGAATGCTGACAGTAGGCCGAACGACGTCTTCCCTGACCCAGCGCTTGTAGAACACTGCCGCTCGAGGCGTACCGGAAGAGGTTATATAGGATTTGTCACGGGTTTCTTACACTGTCAAAAATCATGGTTATAAAAAAAGGTATATAATTAGTATTATAATGTAAAGCTTTCAAAATAAACACACTAGATAAGATAGCTATATAAGATAATTGGGTACTTTGATGGGGTATATATTTTTAAGTGGTTTAAGGGGGATTTCAAACCACTTATGTAACTTTAATTGGGTGGTTTATTACGCACACTTGATGTACTCTTTTCGGTTCCATGTCATCTCAACCAGTGGACCATTTCAACCAGTAGCTCTCAACCAGTGCCAAATTAACCCAGACCAATCAAACCACTGCCAAAATATAGTACTAACCTAACCTAACCTAACCTAACCTAACAGTATAGGTTGATTTGGTACTGGTTGAGAGCTACTGGTTGAAATGGTCTACTGGTTGAGTTGACCGGTCACCACTCTTTTCATATCTGTAAGTTTTGATAGTGTACATTATATCCGGCACAGTAGTACACACACACACACACACACACACACACACATACACTACAAATACACTACACACACACACACACACATACACACACACTACACACACACACAGTACACACACACCCCCAGGGGGTAAGGGGGCCTTCATCTTATGGTGGAGGAAAACAAGAATATGCCCCACGCATCCTACTGCGTGTCGTACAAGGCGACTAATAGGGGTAGATTGTAGGCACCAATCGAACAGGGCTATACCCAGGGGAGGCTGTAGGCATTTGATAAGGAGTCGCTGGAACTCCTGTTTCATTTGCTTGGCCTCTCTTACTGATTCCCTTTGTGCCTCAATTACACTGAGAGTAGTCCAGCCAGCTCTCACAAACACCTCCTCCTCCTCCTATCTACTTCACTACACTTAACATGCACACCACACTTCCTCCTTCCACAAAAAACAAAAACAAAAATATGATGTTAAACAATCACCATGCCTCGGAGCCCCCAGGGGGGGGGGGGGGGGGGGGGTCATAAATGCCCCCACACCCGCCTGACCTTCCCTTGACGACCCCTCTAAATGCTCCGGACCACGGCCTGTCACTCTTACTATCAACTTCTGCAATATTCTCAGCCTTTTCTCCAATTTTCACTCTGTTGAACACCACCTCTCCTCCTCCAAACCTGATCTTCTTTTCCTCACTGAAACCCAGGTGTTTGAGGCAACTGGCAGCAGCCCCTTCTCTGTATCCTCCTACTTTCTCTATCCTAGTTTCAAAGCCAAAGGCAGATGTTGTGCATACGTGCACAACAAACTCACTTGCTCTCGTGTTCCCTATTTCGACTCCTCTAAATTCTCAACATTATGGCGCAAACTATCCTGTCATTCTCATACTAAATACTTCTGTGCTGTCTATCTTTCCCCTAACTCTACCGACTTTCCCAAATTCTTTTACCATCTAAACTCTAAAGTGGAAGACATTCTATCCATTTCTCCCTTCTTGGAAATCTCCATCTTAGGCTGAATGGGGCCGAATGGATACAAGCCAAAGAGAGAGGGAGAGAAAGAGAAAACAAGCGAGGTGGGCTCCCTTAATAGTGACAGGGTTCTAGGTTAGCTATACGATCAGGTAAGGTATAGTGGATCTAGGTAATGATAGGAAGAGTTATAATGTTGCCTATGATATAAACAAAAACAAAATCCAGCTAAGGGTAAATTGCCATGCTACTATCTTGGTTACTAAGCTATTATGTAGATTTTGTAGCGATACATGTTGATTATGAAATGTAGGCAATAATATTTTTCCATTAACTATCAAGAAATCAATTGCTAAGGGATTCAATTTACCATCAGCCACAATAACACCTATTATACCTCCTATGTGGCGGGTTTTGTGTTCTTTTGTTTCAATATTATATTTGGCTAAAGCGTTATTTCCACATAGCTATTTTGATAAGTTCTTTTGTCTTTATATATTGTGTCGTCCCTGTTTTGCTTTGTGGGTTTAGCAAGTTGTACATTATAATATTATTAGTTATTTTCTCCGAGGGTAGTTTATGTTGACGCATCTTCAAGTCCGGGTCTCCCACCGTCTCATCTAATGTATTGCAAGGTTGGATTAGGTGGGAGTTTCGGATGCTTAGCCTACCCTGATCTACCTGGAGTATATAAGGCCCCGGAACGACGCCCGATCTTCATTCCTCCTTCTGCGCTGGTAAGGGGTGGGTCGGTGTTTTTGTGCTGTGATATCTAATTGTGGTAGTTTACTTGGAAAATCCCAATTTATTTATTGATTTATACATTCATATATATTTTTAGTAACCTCGTTATACCTCCATCAAGCTTAGAAAAAAAAAAAAAAAAAAATTAAGATCCCCCTTCAAGATGAATTTGTACATTTTTTCAGTAGAAAAATGTCCTGGCCGAAGAATTAGAATTACAGGTTCGCTATCGCTCGCCAGGAAAAAAATCAACACATAAATGGCACGAGGTCTTTATATTGACAAAGAAATGGGGCGAAACGTCTCAAAATCGACCAAATAATGGGCCGAACGTCTTAAAATCTCAAAAGTAATGGGGCTAAACATGAGGGAGAAGGGGAGCCAGAAAAACTAACCCTGCCCCACCCCCCACCCAGCCCTTAACGTATCGGTGTTAGATAATAGGGTTGTTTAAGGGGAGGTATTTAGTTTGTTCCCTACTTTTTCATCAAGCTTAAAATTACACCCCCTTGAGCCCCTTTCAAGATAAATTTGTACATTTTTCGGTAGAAAAATGTCCAGGCCGGAGGCCGGTTGCTCTTAAATTACAGGCTCGCTATCGCTCGCCAGGAAAAAATCGACACCTTAACGGCACGAAAGGTCTTAAAATTGACAGAAATGGGGCAAAATGTCTTAAAATATCCAAACTACTAGGGCGAAGGTCTTAAAATCTCAAAAGCAATGGGGCTAAACATGAGGGAGAAAGGGGTCCAGAAAAAAAAAATCCTCAAGTGGATATCTCCCCTTAATATCCTCTCTAATCTCAGGCAGCCCCACATCTGTTTGTACTCTAGTCTTAATTCTGTTGTTACTTGATTTTCTGTATAATCCTTTTTGTAATCTCAAGAAGCAACTCCTCTTATGATCTTCTTTTGGTCTTAAATCTGTTGTTGTTTGATTTTCTTTGTAATCCCAAGCAAGTCCTCTTATAATCTTCTTTTGGTTTTAAATCTGTTGTTTTTGCTTTGCTTTGTAACACGTATCGGTGTTAGATAATAGGGTTGTGCATGGGTGTATAAGAGGACAAACGAGGTGCGGTTTCCCCCCCCCCCCTCTCTCTCTCTCTCTCTGTATGTGTCGTAACTCATAATGTGTGTGTAATAGAATAATACAGAAAGAAAAACAAGATAAGATTGGCCTGAGAGGATGCTAAACCTCCCTCCCTCCCCCTCCAACCAACCCCTCTTAGCATCCTTTAAACAATGATATAGTGTTGTGTAAGTTTAAATGTTATGGCAACTGTGTGACAAATCTTCTCAACTTTTGCTATGACATTTTTAACACTGTTTTTTTTTATCTTTCTCTCCTTTTCTCTCTTTCCCTGGCTTGTATCCATTTGGCCCCATTCAGCCAACTGTGTTAAGACGTTTATCCCCATCCAGGTGTCGATTTCTTTCGCGAGCCAGCATTGTATGGAGAAATCTGGCTTCGCCGGAGAAATTTTTCCATCGAAAAATGTACAAATTTAGCTCGCTGTCAAAACAAAAATATATACTGTATATGCTGTCTCGCCAGGAAAATATTGACACCTGGATGGGGGTAAACGTCTTAAAACAGTAGGTTGAATGGGGCCGAATGGATACAAGCCAAAGAGAGAGGTAGAGAAAGATAAAAACAAAAGCGAGGTGGGGCCCCTTAATCTAAAGTAGTTTGGTGTTCAGAAAGTGTATGACAAAGTCCCTCCTAATGGACTAATAGAGAAATTAAAGACCCCCGGTATACCTGTACATTAAAGACCCACGGTATACCTGTCCATTTACTCCGATGGATATTAGAGCTTATGCAGCCAGTAGTAATACATGGCAAAGCTTTAAATTCAATTAACATTACAAGTCGTCATTACGGCCGTCTGTATATCCCTCTGGTGAAATACTCCTTCCGTACCTTCCCCCACCCCGTTCCCCTTCGGTGTGCCTGGTTCTGGTTACGAGTTGCTTGCATCTTGATTGATTGTGTTGTGGTGACTCCAAAACATAATAGGTTGTATTGTACCCATTTCCTAACCTCCTACCACAGATCACCCTCAAATGCAAACACATTATACTGTACATATATGCACACATACATACATACATTCATACATACATATTACATACACCTTATACTGTACATATATGCACACATACATACATACATTCAAACATACATATTACATACACATTATACTGTCCATATATGCACACATACATACATACATACATATTACATACACATTATACTGTCCATATATGCACACATACATACATACATTCATACATACATATTACATACACATTATACTGTCCATATATGCACACATACATACATACATTCATACATACATATTACATACACATTATACTGAACATACATACATATATACTGTACATATGTATACAAAGAACTCTAGATACCATCATGTGCCTGTCATCACTTCGTCTTAGTTTACTGTATATGCGGGTGTGTGTGTGTGTGTGTGTGTGTGTGTGCTGTTGTGTGTGTGTATGTGTACAGTATGTGTGATTTGTCTATGGGTGTGTGTTGTGTGTATGTGTGCGGATGCGTATGTGTTATGTATTTTATGTGTATTTTGACCTTCTGATCTCTCTCTCTCTCTCTCTCTCTCTCTCTCTCTCTCCAAACATTAACACATCTCCCTTCATGTTACGCCATTCACCTTAACTTATTTAATTTCCTTCCTTCCTCAAGGTCTCCCAGATACTAACCACTCCTTGTAACTCTGCCTCCACCCTTTCTAACCACTCCTTGTGACTCTTGTAACTCCTTGTAACTCTGCCTCCACCCTTTCTAACCACTCCTTGTAACTCTGCCTACACCCTTTCTAACCACTCCTTGTAACTCTGCCTCCACTCTTTCTAACCACTCCTTGTAACTCTGCCTCCACCCTTTCTAACCACTCCTTGTAACTCCTTGTAACTCTGCCTCCACCCTTTCTAAACACTCCTTGTAACTCTGCCTCCACTCTTTCTAACCACTCCTTGTAACTCTGCCTCCACCCTTTCTAACCATTCCTTGTAACTCCTTGTAACTCTGCCTCCACCCTTTCTAAACACTCCTTGTAACTCTGCCTCCACTCTTTCTAACCACTCCTTGTAACTCTGCCTCCACTCTTTCTAACCACTCCTTGTAACTCTGCCTCCACCCTTTCTAACCACTCCTTGTAACTCTGCCTCCAACCTTTCTAACCACTCCCTGTAACTCTGCCTCCACCCTTTCTAAACACGCCTTGTAACTCTGCCTCCACTCTTTCTAACCACTCCTTGTAACTCCTTGTAACTCTGCCTCCACCCTTTCTAGCCACTCCCTGTAACTCCTTGTAACTGCCTCCACCCTTTCTAACCACTCCTTGTAACTCTGCCTCCACCCTTTCTAGCCACTCCCTGTAACTCCTTGTAACTGCCTCCACCCTTTCTAACCACTCCTTGTAACTCTGCCTCCACCCTTTCTAACCACTCCTTGTAACTCCTTGTAACTCTGCCTCCACCCTTTCTAACCATTCCTTGTAACTCCTTGTGAATCCTTATAACTCTGTCCCCACCCTTTCTAACCATTCCTTGTGATTCCTTGCAACTCCTTGTGACTCTGGTTCCACCCTTTCTAACCATTCCTTGTAACTCCTTATAACTCTGTCCCCACCCTTTCTCTAATGATCTAATTCTCTGTTCTGGTATCGTGTTGTATTATTTGGTTCACTACATGTTCAGTGTTTCGTGTAAGAGTGTAAATGTAAGCATATTTGTATCCATGAACCCACCACACACACACACACAGTAACTCACACAAACACACACACACTAACACACACACATACTAACACACACACATGCTAACACACACACACATACTAACACACACACATGCTAACACACACATATACTAACACACACACATACTAACACACACACACATACTAACACACACACATACTAACACACACACACATACTAACACACACACATACTAACACACACACACATACTAACACACACATATACTAAAACACACACACACACATACTAACACACACATATACTAAAACACACACACACATATACTAAAACACACACACATACTAACACACACACATACTAACATACACACACATACTAACACACACATATACTAAAACACACACACATATACTAAAGCACACACACATACTAACACACACATATACTAACACACACACACATACTAACACACACATATACTAACACACACACACATACTAACACACACACATACTAACATACACATGCTAACGCACACACACACACACACACATACTAACATACACACATACTAACACACACATATACTAACACACACACACATACTAACACACACACATACTAACATACACATGCTAACGCACACACACACACACACACGACTCAAATTCCCGACTAGCCTACTGTAATTGTGTTTTCCCCAATAATGTAGAACGTTTAATGGTCTCTACCACTTCTTACCCTTCACCAAACAGACTAGTGAGGAGCAAGGGATCTGTTGGTGCTTGTTTTCCTTTGTATGTCTTTGTATTATGTCTAAAAACAACACACATACACACACACACACACGGACACACACTCACAACGAAGCACACACACACACACACACATCGTACAGATTAACCCTAGGCCTTCGTTTCCAGATGTCGCCAATTGGCTAAAATACAGACTACACACACATCCACAGCCATTCCAACGATACATAAACACTTAGCATGCATTTCACACAATACATTCCCAGTTAAGGAGGCGCAATAATAATGAGCTTAGCTCGCATTTCGTGGATTCCCCTTGACGAACAAGCAAGTGAAAAAGTGAATTACACACTATCTCTATCGCTCTCCCTGTCTGCCGCAATCTGTCTTTTTTTCTCTCTCTCTCTCTCTCTCTCTCTCTCTCTCTCTCACTCTCTCTCTCTCTGTGTGTGGTGACAGAGTGGAACCGACTACCAGCGAGAGTGGTGGCGAGCAACACAATAAACACTTACAACGGAAAGCTTAATTGACCTCTATCTAAAGAAGGCTGGGGTGATATGAAAAAACAAATAGATAGATACAAATATAAATCAGTAGTTTGTAAGGCCGGGGTCTCGGGGTCTGTGTAGTCTGTGTATCTATATATTACTCTCTCTCTCTCTCTCTCTTTCCAAGCCTAACGGAAGCTATATCCCCCCCCCCCCCCCTTGTCCTATTAATCATTATTCAGTGGCCACAACAGGAAACGTAAGCATGTGTTAGTTAATAGGAAGGGAGGGTGTGGTGTGAGTTTGGGTGTGTGTGCACGTCAGGGAGTCGGAAAGGTTGAAATGGTTCCGGATATAATATAATGTAGATAAGTCTTATGGTGGCAGTGTAATATTCAACAGTATTATCCTCTCTCTCTCTCTCTATCTCTTCTGTCTGTCTGTCTCATACACTTGCTGTCTCTCTCTCTGTCTCTACCATATTCTAACCCCCCTCTCTATTTTACAGGCGCCATATACCCCCTGTCCAGCAATTATGAATCTCCTCTCAAAGTCGTGCACAAACCACCTTTATCTCCTCAGTAAGTACCTTTATTAACCCTCTCCGACATATGACGGTATTTTGAGCCTATTGGGGATACTTTAAAGCCTTTGTTACCACCAGGGGTATGTAGAAACCTTTAGTTTAGTTACTTCAACCTCTGCAGTTGTCTTTGAGTTAGCTGTGGGCAGAAAGCTAATTTTGGAGAGTTAATTATAAGAGTGAGAGAACTGTATTTATGATTGCTAATCTGGCAACCTCTGCGTCATATGTGCGTGAAAGGGTTAATAGTATATAAAAATAAGAAAGTTATTTGTATAGAATTATGTATCTATCTCTCTCTATCTATCCATCCATCTCTCTATTATCTTTTATATATCTACTATTGTTACTATTATCTACCATTTATATACTATTTTCCTGCTATCTACCCTGTCTACTATTTTAATATTATCTACCATTATATAATAGTTCCCTCATATCTACTATCGATTTACTATCATAATATTATCCACTATTTACAAACTAATTTTTATGTTAGTCTATCTACTATTGATCTCCTATTTAGTAGTATCTACGAATTATCCCTCCCATTTTTTTTTTTTTTTTTTTTTTTTTTGACCCTAGGCGGGTCTAAGGGGGGGAAAGTAGAGGGGGGGAGAGGGAAGAGAAAAGGAGGAAAGTTTGAAGGAAAGTAGGAGAGTAACAGTCCCTCCCATCCACTAGTTAACTATTATATAATACTATTTACTGCTCTCTACTAGTTAACTATTTTTCATTGCAGTTGTTGTGATGGTGTTTGGTTGGATGCGGGAGGCTGTAGCTGTAAGTATATATGTATGATAATAATAATAATAACTAAAAGACAATGTCGTTAAGGCAAACATCAGTTTATATTAGTGAACAAATAGTAGCCTAGTCGAATATTTATAACCAGCTAAAATTAATCGGCTTAATTTATTTATTTTTCTTATATATCTATATGAGTATTCTAGGTTCGAGTCCTTGGAGTGCCACATGTATTTGTTGATTTCATTAATTGAGTTTAGAAGTGAAGTTGGTTGGTGAACAAATATAATAAATAACTATTGATGTGTGTGTGTGTGTGTTTGTGCGTGCGTGTGCGTGTGGGTGTGATAGATCGGTACATTTATATCTTGGATTATGCTTCATACTGTATGTCTACAAATATGATGACATTCAAGGAAAATATACTTTTTATCTTGTAGTCATTTCCTATTCCGTTTTACTTCCTATCCTTTATGTATTTATGTATGTGTGTGTGTGTGTGTGTGCATACGTCAGTTAGTCGGAAAAGTTGAAATGGTTCAGGATATAATATTATTTTGATACGTTATATGGTGGTACTAGGAGGGGTACCCGGCGTTGCCCGGGTTTAAATTCTACTACCATAATCACCATCATCAATCACTACTACCACAATCATCACAATACTACTACTACCATAATCACCGGCCTCGACCTCCCTGTGCCTCATTAAACGGCGACCTCGATTTCGGCCGCTAAATGACCTCCGATTTTGGATCAGACCTCATCCGTACCCCCATTTTGGGGAGCTGCGAACAACTTTCGTTCCATACACCTTTTCGATCGGAGGCCTCCTTCTGCCCCAAACGGCCATTTTTTCGCATTTTTTTCGCTCCCGTATACTACATAAGTTCTGCCGAAACTTTTATTAAACAAAAGTGTCTCTGATTTCCAATAAACTCGCCTAAACCCATCTCCAAAGCCTGGGCTTTCCAACGGTGCCCCACACTCCCACCTGGCACCAAAACTGTGGGAGGAGTTTAGTAACGAAGGTCGGGTAACTGACAAACAGACAAACATTGACCTTTATTTATTAAGATGGGGTATTATGTAATATTCAACATAGTCCTCTCTCTCTCTCTGTCTGTCTGTGTGTGTGTCTCTCTCTCTCTGCCTGTCTGTCTCTCTCTATCTCACACTCTCTCTCTCGCCCCCCCCCCCCCCCCTCTCTCTCTTTGTATATCTGACTCTCTCTCTCTCTCCACCAACAGAGCAGTGGAAGAGCCGGTCGCCCCTCCTCCCCCTCCACCACCACCCTCGCCCTCCCCTCCTCCTCCTCCTCCCTCAGAAGCAACATCGTAGACACGTTCTCCTGTAGGGGGCTGTCCTATGGCTACTATGCTGACCCCGATAACGACTGCCAGGTGAGGGTGGAATGTGTATACTATAGTGTGTTGGGGAGGTAGATGTAGCCTACAATTGACCACTTGCACCGCACCCACTTCCCCAATCCCCCTCCCTCACTCCACCTCCAACCAATAGTAGGTGGAGTGGGGGAGTGGGGTTGGGGAAGTGGGTACGGCACTGCCAAATCACGAATCCACTGGAATAGAATATGTGCGGCAAACTGTAGCCTACATACATATTAAGTGTACACAATCTATCTCTTCCAGGTGTTTCACATTTGCTACCCGAGACAACAGGTGGACGGGTCGGTACAAATGTTCAAGTGGTCCTTCATCTGTCCAGCTCAAACAGTATTTAACCAGGTCAGTTTGTTTTGTCTATGTTCTAACCCTACCTCCTGACAGAGGCTAACAGCCAGTAGATTCAACCGCTCAACACAGTGAAGTCAAGAGGTCTTATTTCAGATGCCGAGTGAGACATCGAGACCATTTGAGTGTTGCATCTGGATTGTTCGTGGTCTTATCTTCATTGACCTACGACACCAGGTGTACGATTGTAGATAGTGGACAAAGAGCCTAAATTATTGGTCAATGACCGGCCTCTCTCAAACCCCAGGGGTGCGCTTGCAGACAACGACCAAGACGGACCATAGAGACCAGTCGCTCACAAAAGGCAGTGACCAGAAACTTGGTTCGTCCTGGTTGGCAACCAAAGCGCCCCACCTCAGGAGGTGGGGTTTTGTGTGACATGGCTCACGACCACCTCCCATAGGTCCGCCTTCAGCATATACTCTGCTACTCCTGGTGCAGTCTTGAGTCCGGGGTCAGGTGTATTTTGCTTTTCAGCTGGGGTGTCTAGGTCGATGCTGCTGTTGTGGGCGGCATGGGGGTGGACAGTGTCTCTTGAACCGGTCCCACACAAGCTATTTATCACACAACTCAATGTCAATGTTTGCACAAATTTGTATCTGTGATGTGACTGATGTCGCCTATTTAGTTTGTTACAAATACATCAGTACACGTAATGATATGCGTGGTAGAATTTGCTCCGTAGGCATATTCTAAATTGATATGAATGAAAACTGGTCCAGTCACTTAATGCCCGCATGTGAATTGTCTTTGCATCTCGAATTGCATGTGAATTGTCTTTGCATCTCGACAACAATCTACTACAATCGTTAATACTACTACCATCACTACCACAACTACTACAATTGTTAATACTACTACGTCTATCGCTACTACAACTACAATTTTACTACTACTACCATCACTACCACAACTACTACAAATGTTACTACTACCACTATTGTCATTACTACCAAACTAGCACAAGTAAATATACCACTACCATCCCTACCAAAGTATAATCCACCCCTACCATCACAATCACTACCAGCATCCCCAAACCAACCAATTATTACCCTCACCATCCCCCTCCCTCAACCACCACAACCACAATTGACCACTTGCGAGTTTCAGGCTATAAGAAAGTTGGAGCCGTGTGAACATCGATATTAAACAGAAACGCAATAATAATGTAAGTTTCTGATGGATAAATGGTATGTTGAATTGGGTTTTATGTATTTATATAATATACTACGACCGTCTTTTAGCTGTAAATTATGTTAAATATCGTTGTCTACAGCTCCAACTTCCTTATCGAACGAAACTCGCAAGTCGGCAATTAACCCTCGCTCCTCCAACCACAACTACCACCATCACTACCAACATCTCCGTCAACCGCACAAGGCCAGAATAATCAACCACAATCCCGCTACAACCACCAACATTCCCTCATTCATGTAACCAACCAACAATTAGCATCACCGCAAACAGGTCTATGGCGTGAGGTGATAGAGAGAGAGAGAGAGAGAGATATTTTATTTGACTTGATATGATTGTTTTATTGAGAGAAGTACAAATGAGAGAGAGAGAGAGATAGAGTGAGGAGGGGAGGTGGGGGGGAAGGAAGTGAGTGGAGGGAAAATTAATAAACCCTAAAAACAAACTTAACAAGCCTACCTGATATTATAGCTAGCCCATAATTTTACCTATCACGAGTCAAAACTATTATAAACTATAATGGCAGTTAACCCGTTCAGTACCAGGGACGTCTTTTTCATCATATTCTGGAAACTATTAGACAATTTTGTTCAGCTTAGGAAGGACCCCTAGCAATAATAAGGCTTCAAACTATCTCAACCAACCCCTTTAACTACCACAGAGCCTTCCTAAAGTGCTTAATATCGTGTAAATATAGCTAGAATACAATATAACACGTCGCTGGTACTCAAAGGGTTAACACCAAGTGACCTGTATTAACCTCCTGTAACTGCACCTTCAGGAGACTTTGACCTGTACCCGCCTAGAGGATGCCGTGCCTTGCCAAGATGTCTCCGCCTTCTACTTCGTCAACCACTCCTTCGGTAGCCTGGACCAGCCCTTCAGTAGGAACGAAATATAGGACGGTGGAGAGGTATGGGGTAGCCTATTGGTTAGATGGATTAACAGATAAATTTATAGATAGACTTCCAGTCAGATAGGTATATATATATATATATATATATATATATATATATATATAAATTATTGATTATGTATTTTATGTCGATCATATAGTGATAACATGTGATAAAGTTTTACATACTAGCATTAAGATTTGTATCCACTACCTGTATATGTGTACACAGTATTATTAGAGGAATCAATATATAATGCTGTATAATACAATCCTATACTTCCTAATGTTCTTTATAAACAGTATAGCCTGTACTAAATATTATTTGTAAAAACCAATTAGAAGGACAAACAAACATATATGTACATTTAATTAATTAAGGTACATTAGGAAACATTATTTACATTATTTGTGTATTTGCAACATTATAATATTTATTGACTATTTTATACATGTGTTATGAAGAGATGAACAATATTTCCTAAGTAATGGAGATTTCATTAATTTATCAACATAGGCTACTTTAATTTCTCGTACCAGCAAAGTTACGCATACTGTTTTAACAAGCAAGCCTAAGTGGGTTTTTTTTTACCGTAGTAATACACTTTAAAAATATATGGTACAACTAAGAGCATATATTAAATGAATCATTCTCGAACATAAACGAGCTAATGCAATGCTTTATTATAGCCCAGATGCATGCTTCACAACTTGGCTTTAAAGGTTCGACATATTGTATAGCTTTACATAATTATATTCTTGACCGTACCGTATATTGGTACCGTATATTATTAGCTAGTTCAATCGTTAGTTACAACAGATATGTGCCCATTGTAGGCCTATTTCTTCCTCTGTCCAATTACTCTTCTTTCCTATTTTACTCCAGCCATCGCCCTCTATCGAACCCAAACCATATCATACAATGTTTATTAGGCTATATCCGAGATGCTTCTGAACTTTGTTTCTCGATTCACTTATTTAAATTGGTGTATATCTATTACGGCAGACGACGGAATCACCTCGTTTCCGTTTTCTATACGTGGCTTCAACATCGTCCTTTGTTTATCGGGTATCTCTTCCTCGTGGCTTGGTCAGTATCTTGTGAGAGGTGGGGGAGGCTGTACGTGTGGTGTGATGCAGGATACAGTAGAGGACATTGATACCTACCCACCCATTGGAAGTGCTACCGAACCCAAACAGGACTTTACATTAAACCACCAATGACGTAGACTATATATTTCGCCACCAAGAACGTAGATTATTCATTTCGTCTCCAAGAACGTAGACATTAGTAGCCTATATTTCACCACCAAGAACGTAAGATTATTCATAGCCACCAAGAACCGTGACTATACATTTCCTGATTATGTGGTGAAGAAACAACATTGGCTGCAACAGATGTGGGAATTCAGACACAAATGCAGAACAGGGACCCAGTTTATTCAACGTTTCGCCATGTAGGGTAACCGCCAAGGCGCCGGGAAGTCACTCCGAGCATAAAGTAAACAAAGCGACGCTACTTCCACGAACGCAACAGAGATGTCTTTATATTTCGTCTCGTATTATCATTATTAAAGTGTCTCCATTGCTTTTTTAGTGTTTCGTACACCAGACAAGGGTGTAGCTTGGTGTTGGATGCGTGGAAACCGAAAACAAATGTGTATTAAATCGTTGGCGGTACCTGTCAAATAGGTGTCCAGAAACTAAAATCGTACCCTTCATTCTTGAAGAAGCCTACATGGCGAAACGTTGAATAAACTGGGTCCCTGCTCTGCATTTGTGCCTTAATTCCTGATTATGTTCCAGTTGCTTCATAACTTAAGGGGAGATTGGCCGTTTGTTTGGTCCATTAATTCAGTTATTCATATATTTCTTAGTTTCCTCCCTAGAGTCTTAGACCTCCATCAAGCTTAGATAAACACCCCTTAGACCCCCCTTCAAGATAAATTTGTACATTTTTCGGTAGAAAAGTGTTCCGGCCGAAGGCTGGTTACTCTGAAAATTGCAGGCTCGCTTTCGCTCGCTAGGAAATAATCGACATAGGCCTAAATGGCACGAAAGGTCTTAAAATTGAAAACGAAATGGGGCGAAAGGTGTTAAAATCGCCAAACTATTGGGCCGAACGTCTTATAATATCAAAACTAGTGGGGCTAAACATTAGGGAGAAGGGGGTCCAGAAAAACGGTCTGCCTCCCCTTAACTAAAGAGGTTCCACAGTACAGGGACGGTATATTTGTCATGGTTCGCGACTGTACCGTCACTCATAAAAGTTCGAGGGACTATTAAGACGATTTTTGTACAGCTTAGGAAGGCCGTCTACTCATTAAAAGGCTACAGACTATCTCAATTGATCCTTTTAGCTATCATAGGCTATATCCTTCGTAAACTACATAAAATCTTCTAAATGTAGGTGAAATCAAATTAAGAAGACGTCGCCGATACAGAAGGGGTTAAGTTTGTCATTCCGATAATACAGCCATTGACATTGATTTCTGGATTAGATTTGATTGAAACTATAATGTATTACTGAATGAATTAGGTAATACAACAGTTAGGCTATATACCGTATGCATACTGAAACAAAAAGGGTCAATATTTACGAGTCACACCACAGCTGGGATCTCATTTTTAACGGTAGTTTTGGGTTCCTACCATTCTATGCTTCATTGCTATATACTTTTTATCCACCGGAAAATATATTTTTTTCTTGGCTTTTTTTTTTTTTTTAGCATTAACCTAACCAAAAAACCTAACCTAACCTAACCTAATAGCCCCCAAATACATTTAGGTTAGGTTAGGTTAGGTTTTTAGGTTAGGTTAATGCTAAAAAAAAATAAAAAATAAAAATAAAAATAAAAAAACAAGAACAAATAATATTTTCCGGTGGATAACAAGTATATAGCAATGAAACATAGAATGATAGGAACCCAAAACTACCATTAGAAATGAGATTCCAGCTGTGGTGTGACTCGTAAATATTGACCAAAAAGGGTACTGATTTTAATTAATAGTTCCGAAGATGCGATCATAAATGCCACCCATGATTAAATTCGTTCGAACCGAAATTATCGCCTTAGTATTTGCATATGTGAGGGGGCCAGTTACGCAGATTGAAAAAAATATAATTCAAAATGTGTTAATTAGTGTCCGCGAGTGTACAGTGTTAAGCAACAGTCAACTGAATATAAATGAGTAACTTTGTAAAATAAATATATGCATAAATAAAAGAGAGAGAAGAAAAAAAGTTGATAACCATGTGTCTTAATTAGTGAACCGCTCTGTAGACCCTGTCGTGTATTAGGGATGTAAAACTATTTTTGATCTTCAAGATTATTATGGCAGCATGCTGAGATTATTTGGCACTGGTATTGGTAACTAGACTGGGAAAAACTAAATTTTTATGTCACGAATTTTCCCATGGATTTTATTTTGGTATATTATTAGAAGTGCGAGATTCCATATACAAGTTTATGTAGCCTATTTCTGGAGCTACAAGATCAGAGTTACGGAGAAATTTTGAGTTAGTTACCTAAATTAGAACTTCAGAGGCTATCAACCCTAACAAACTGGTAGTCAAGCATGGCATCAGGAATGGAGCCCCCTTTACGAGAACTCTAGACCCTTTGATGAAATGTCGAGGGGGGCGGTGATTTGTTTCCTGAAATCAATTGTCATCTTCTCAATGAATCACCACATCATTTTAACCTTCCAGCCCTGCACATTCTACTACCTTCATCAATGGTAGCAGGACGAGACTTCCTTCAGCAATGGTAGCAAGGAGATAGGCCTATCTTACAGATTTATCGTCATTCATAGCCTTTTGTCAGAGTTGTCGCTTACCCATCCACGACAGGGAACATTGGGCATTATATTTCACATCAAAACACAATAGTTGAATTAAAGTCAACATTCTCCTCTTTTAACGTGTGTACAAAACGTGCCTCTAGTGGTGAAGATGCACTGAACATGTACAAAAATGTTTGGTCTGTCGTCCCGGACCATGGAAGTTGAAGGGCTCCACCTTGGTCACAGGCTGGGGAAGAAAGCCAAGGTAAGATTAGGTTATTTTTTACTCGTTACTATACTACTATTACTAATTGTTTAATGTTCTTATCTTACACATTGTAATTCTCAGACCAGGTTGCCTTTATGCCGTTGGACTGTAGTACAATAGTCTTGCCACCTGGATGGGAATAAATGTTTTAAAGCTGTAGGCTGAATGGGGCCAAATGGATACAACCAAGAAAGAGAACAAAAGCCGGTGACCCCCCTTAACGGTCTTATACAGCTCTGTTTGTAGGCCCCTCGAGTGGCAGGCCATGGTATCTATGGAACTTTACCTTTACGAATCTGGATGAAGGTCTGAATCCACCGACGCTGACCCTGCCCAGCGAAGAGTAGGGTGGTGGGGGCTCTAGGTGGGGGTCCAGGGGGGTAGGGGTCGGGGCTAGGATGCTTGGGGTGCCGCCTGCTATGGACATGCGGCGACGGTACTGTCTGGTGGGGGAGAGAGAACAAACATATAATAACAGCTTATCGAAGTTCAGTTCAGTTCATTGGGAGACCTTCAGAGGGCTGCTCTCAGGTAGTTTTGTCTTTGGGGCGTTTGGGATAATGGTATAGGAAAAGATTAGACACTATTGTATCTCGCCAGACATTGAATGAAGGACCAATGTAATAATAGGCCTAATGGCTCCCATGAAAATTGCATGGTACTAACACAGACTGACAGATACTTGCATGAAAAGTTCATTGACTTAATCGACACATTCTCACAATACTCGATCCAACACACGCACACCTATTATAGTAGCAGAAAATAACCTTAACATAGGACATGGATTAAGGGTTGCACTGCCTGCAATCGCTTGCCTCACTCCCAGGACACATAATAAGCGAATTTTGGTGCCTGTCACGTGACGGGCACCGCAGCTATTGAGTTGATAAAGATGTGTGGTAAACCTGACTTTTTGGACCGACAGCGATTTCAGTAAGTTTTCTTTAATTTTTTTGAATTTTTCCTTCAGATATAATGTTTTATACTGGAGAGGAGCTAAAATGAGTATTTACCCATTATCCAAAAATCTAAAAACAAGCCCCCCACTAGTGGGGAGGGCTATGAAGTTCAGGGAAAATGAGGGGTTAAAAGCGTAAAAATTACATTAGCCTAACCTAACAACCTTACCTAACCTATCCTAGTATTATGGGTGGGGGATGGGGCCCCCACACCCCCGCTGATTGGGTAACGGTGCAAAAAACACAGTATTATGGGACATACCTTACTCCTGCAACGAGTGGCAGTGGGAGGGCCAAGAGGTTCACAACAATAACATGAGTGCGGCTGTGGATGTAAGCTAACATAAAAAATCATCATATTTATTCCTATCAATTTCCGGACCTATTAGGCCTAAAAAGATCAATGGGCTAACTGTCGGTCCTAATCATCAGTATAACCAGATGTATTCATCAGACTCTAGAAAAGGTTAAAATCAGCATTAGTGGGCATAATGTTTATAAATTTTACCTAGTGGCCAGCGAGACATAAGACTGGGCTCCTATGCTCTTCCTTCTCCCCCTGTCCCCGCGAGAGACCCTTCTGAGTTGTTCTTCCATTAGTGCCTCCCGCGCCTCCCGTAGCACCCTCTTCCTCTCCTCCCGGGCTCTCTCCGCGTCACTTAGCCTCCGTCGCCACATTTGGTTCAGACGGATGGGCTGGTTCACCTGGTTCTGGGAAAGGTGAGAGGTCGGGTTGTAAATAGGCGGTACATCACATCGTTTGCTAGTGATAAGGTAATTTACGTATGCTGGGAAGAAATGTGGCGTGCTTGTTTAGTGTAATGAAATGAAAAGAAAGAGGTCTTTGTGAGAGTTAGCTGGATTACTCTCTGTGTAGGTGAAGCACAAGTAGAAACGGTGAGGGAAGCCAGACAAATAAAACAAGAGTTCCAGCAACTCCTTATCATATGCCTATGTGGCCTCCCCTGGGTACTGCATGCCCTGCTCGATTGGTGCCAACACTCTCCCCTGAATATAACGAAAATGACGTCACCGTAACTGAAGGGGTTAAGGATTCTTATCATAAAGGTGTTCTGTAATTAAGAACAAACTAGGGAATCTTTCTAAAGCATAATATATAATTATTGATAACAATATTTACCAGTTTTGTTCCAGTCTTGTGTTTTATTACGAACATAAACGGTACCGGTACCACCACGGCCTTCTGACCACGACTGTGCTTGCGCTATCTACCTTTTATGGTGACCGGTCACTTCAACCAGTAGACCATTTCAACCAGTAGCTCTCAACCAGTACCAAATCAACCAATACGGTTAGGTTAGTACTATATTTTGGCACTGGTTGAGAGCTACCGGTACTGGTTGAAATGGTTTACTGGTTGAAGTGACATGGAACCACCTTTTATAGAGATACGACGAAGGAGGAGGAGTAGTAGTGGGAGGAGAAGGAGTAGTAGTAGTACGGTAGTAGGAGGAGGAGGAGGAAGAAGAGGAAGAGTAGGAGGTGGTGGAGGAGGAGGAGGAAAAGCACATGCCTTTAGCCTTCTCAATTCAGTGACGCCTTTTTGCCTGCACTATCTACCTTTTATAGAGATACGACAATGAAGGAGGAAGAGGAAACCACATGCCTTTAACCTTTTCAGTTCGATAACGCATTTTTACCTGCACTATCTACCGGTACTTTTTAGATATACGATGAAGGAGGAGGAGGAAACGCGCTTCCCTGGGGAGATGGTTCACTTTTTGGGCGATGTTTGCATGTATTCATTATTTTTTCTAGTTTCCTCCCTACTGTTTTAAGAAGTTTACCCCCATGCAGGTGTCAATATTTTCCTGGCGAGCGGGTAGCGAGCCAGCATATATATATTTTTGTTTTGACAGCAAGCTAAATTTGTACGTGTTTCGATAGAAAAAATTCTCCGGCGAAGCCGGATTTCTCCATACAATGCTGGCTCGCTCTCGCTCGCCAGGAAGAAATCGACACCTGGATGGGGATAAACGTCTTAAAACAGTTGGCTAAATGGGGACAAATGAATACAAGCCAGGGAAAGAGAGAAAACAGGAGAGAAAGATACAAAAAGCCGGTGACCCCCCCTTAATGTGTACAAGTGTCTGACCTAACATTGTTATACATTGATACACAGTACCACACTAATGTATAGTTATAAATGCATGTAACAGATGGTTAGAAGAAGAGGTCTACTTAATCATCACACTGGTATGCATTATAACAACGACCTACTCATTAAATAATCGATATCGAGATACTAATAATATTGATTTATGAAAGAACAAGACAAAATTGGATGTCAATGAACATAAGACGTGTGACGTTTAATGTATTTTAATTATGTTGAATGTTGTCTCAAAACGGATAAATCTATAACAGTAAGATGTGATGGTACCGTATATACGTGAGTTTATATGTGATGGTACCGTATATACGTGAGTTTATATGTGATGGTACCGTATATACGTGAGTTTATATGTGATGGTACCGTATATACGTGAGTTTATATGTGATGGTACCGTATATACGTGAGTTTATATGTGATGGTACCGTATATACGTGAGTTTATATGTGATGGTACCGTATATACGTGAGTTTATGTGATGGTACCGTATATACGTGAGTTTATATGTCATGGTACCGTATATACGTGAGTTTATATGTCATGGTACCGTATATACGTGAGTTTATATGTGATGGTACCGTATATACGTGAGTTTATATGTGATGGTACCGTATATACGTGAGTTTATATGTGATGGTACCGTATACACGTGAGTTTATATGTGATGGTACCGTATATACGTGAGTTTATATGTGATGGTACCGTATATACGTGAGTTTATATGTGATGGTACCGTATATACGTGAGTTTATATGTGATGGTACCGTATATACGTGAGTTTATATGTGATGGTACCGTATATACGTGAGTTTATATGTGATGGTACCGTATATACGTGAGTTTATATGTGATGGTACCGTATATACGTGAGTTTATATGTGATGGTACCGTATATACGTGAGTTTATATGTGATGGTACCGTATATACGTGAGTTTATATGTGATGGTACCGTATATACATGAGTTTATATGTGATGGTACCGTATATACGTGAGTTTATATGTGATGGTACCGTATATACGTGAGTTTATATGTGATGGTACCGTATATACGTGAGTTTATATGTGATGGTACCGTATATACGTGAGTTTATATGTGATGGTACCGTATATACGTGAGTTTATATGTGATGGTACCGTATATACGTGAGTTTATATGTGATGGTACCGTATACACGTGAGTTTATATGTGATGGTACCGTATACACGTGAGTTTATATGTGATGGTACCGTATACACGTGAGTTTATATGTGATGGTACCGTATACACGTGAGTTTATATGTGATGGTACCGTATATACGTGAGTTTATATGTGATGGTACCGTATATACGTGACTTTATATGTTTAGTGAATCTGTCCTTACCATCTCCTCCTCCTCCAATGGTTTAGCTAGCTCCTCTATGTCATCCTGTTCTTCCTCCTCTTCCTCCTCCTCCTCAGACATCTGAAAGGTAGACATCCACTTGCAACATTGTCAGGCAACTCTAATAATTGGTCTAGTTGACCAAGTTTGGTATATATTGGGTTGTGGGTCATTTTGTATTAACTCCCACTGACTTAGGTGTTGAAAGTATGCAACTAAATATATACGGTACATTATTATAGAGATAAACAAATAATAATACATTTGATAAAAATAATAATAATAATAATAATAATAATAATAATAATAATAATAATAATAGTCACTCGAAAGACTTAACAAGAATCGTATGTTAATATATCTCTTAACAATTAAGGTATGCAGTGTACAATTATATCAACTTAAGTCTTCGAGTTAACAGTTTCACCACACACACAGGTCCATCCTATAAATCAAAGTTATTTACAAAATACCATGTTTTAATTTAAAATTAATCATATTACTTCAATGTTCTATATCTGGCTCTACCAGTTGCCTATTTGTACGTACCGGTATCCAAAGTTTATATAGGCAACATACAAGTTAGTGTATACATATACTTTGCCGGTATCTTTCCACCGATCACCTATTCATATATTATTATCTCAAATTCCTTTATCTCTACCTCTGCTAGCCTATATCTACCTCTGCTAGTCTATCTCTACCTCTCCATCAGTGTACTATCTCTGTCTCGCTTCACCAGCATCCCTCGACCATTGTACTATATCTGTCTCGCTTCACCAGCATCCCTCGACCATTGTACTATCTCTGTCTCGCTTCTCCAGCATCCCTCGACCATTGTACTATCTCTGTCTCGCTTCACCAGCATCCCTCGACCATTGTACTATCTCTGTCTCGCTTCACCAGCATCCCTCGACCATTGTACTATCTCTGTCTCGCTTCACCAGCATCCCTCGACCATTGTACTATCTCTGTCTCGCTTCACCAGCATCCCTCGACCATTGTACTATCTCTGTCTCGCTTCACCAGCATCCCTCGACCATTGTACTATCTCTGTCTGTACCAATCCCCTGTCTATGTATTTTAGTGTGAAGTGTGGAATCTCCTAGTGTCCCTACCTGCAACAGTCGCTCTATCTCCCGGTCCACCTCATCGTCGTCCTCCAGTTTCCATGACTGCAAGAACAAGCATACAAATTGGGGGAGAGATATCATGACCAGGATTCGAACCCACTCAAACAAAAATTTGTTTAGGAAAGTTAGGCAACGTAACCCACTCAGCTCATGGCCGAGTGGTCACGGTGCCCAACTCTCCCAAATATATCTGGAGTGAGTGGGTTCGAATCCTGGTCATATCTCTCTCCCAACCTGTCCCACATTATCATTAAGGGGAGATGGGTCGTTTTTCTAGAGCCCCATTATTTTTCAGATTTTAAGATGTTTTCCCCCATTAGTTTGGCGATTTTCACACCTTTCGCCCCATTTCGGTCAATTTTAAGACCTTTCGTGCCATTTAGAGGTCGATTATTTCCTGGCGAGCGAAAGCGACCCTGAAATTCTAAGAGGAACCGGCCTCCGGCAGGGACATTTTTCTACCGAAAAATGTTCAAATTTATCTTGAAGGGGGGGGGGGGTGTCTTGGCGATGTTTTTCTAAGCTTGATGGAGGTCTAGCGAGGAAACTAAGAAATATAGGAATAAATGACCCCAAAAAAGGCCCATCTCCGCTTAAGCACACAGAGAGCATAAATTAATCCCATTGCTGATCTTGTAATTTAAGTTACTAAGGACTATTTTTTGAGAGACAATGAATGGAGGAAGGAAAAACAAAGACAAAACCAAAATAGTCCATGTGCCTAAAGACGCCCTCCATTCACAACTGTTTGCAACTAATTGGAAGTGGTGTAGATTGTAAGTTTGTGGAAAGTAACTCCAAGGAAGTGAATTTCAGAGAGTAGTAAATCTGGGAATAAATGAATTTTGATAAGCAGAAGTTCTACATTGTGGAGGAGAGAATCTCTATAAGATATGTATCGAATACCAATTGTTGACATAGGCTCGGCCTTGTTGCAAAGATACTTTGTTTTGTATTCGTGGAGCTACAGAGCTTGCAAATGGAGGATTCCTCCTGTCTGGCGTTGGGGGTGGGGTGTCAGTGGGGGACCTGCTAGTTTGGTCTCTTCAAGGGAGGGAAGGGGTAGGAAGGGGTGATGGACAGGCACCCGCTGTCTGGGGTAGAAGTAGTAAGGGGGAACGGGCAGGCACCACCCCGTTCCTACCTTCTTGGGTACGGTAGGAGTAGAGGGTACGGTAACCCCTAGCCAGAGATTTTCACTTCTGGGTGTACATATTTACCTTGAAGAGAACCTGGTGGACAGTATTATTATTTTTATTTGATTTTGTTGTATTCGTTTGTATGTGTGAAGCGTTAATTTACTCTAGCTGATAAACTATAAGTACATTGCTTGAAAATGGCTGAATCAATCAAATCCCTCGGACCTCGGTTATAATCAAACAAAATATAATACCAACTTCCACGACGTCACACCATATACTGTTAATCAGCCAGTAGCAGCAATTAACAGCTGTCCATTTGTAGTGATATTGGTGGTAAACGCCGGACCATCCCACCCAAGCCGCGAGACCTGTGCATGCGCGTATCTTAACCAGCGAGGGGTGGTACTTGATCCGAGCCCAAATGTTGTGATGTTGATGACACAGGCCGAACAAACCCACCCAAGCCGCGAGACCTGTGTATGTTGCGTACCTTGATGAGCGAAGGGTGGTACTTGACGCGGGCCCATTTTCTATGATAATCATGGTAGTTCGTCCTAACCTCCCCGATATCCCTGGCTAGCAGCGGGTCCTCTCTTCTCACATCGCTCTCCACACGTTCGAACCTCTCTATTAGCTGCTTCTGGGGGTGGTAAATATAGTTAAAGTAGATATAGTTAAGGTATATAATTATAGATAAAGTACAATTATAGTTAAGGTACACTCGACCAAAAAACAATCTGTACACTTGTGAGCTGTAAATAATCTAGTGTCAACGGAATGAATCGGGTGAAACATACGTTTGTGAGGTATTATCATAAGATTTCGACCCACTTCCAGAATGTTTAGAGAGTTAGTGTAAAGATTGTTTTTTGGTCAAGTGTACGGTAGTGATCGAGAGAGGGAGAGCGAGAACAGAGAAATAGCCTAGGTAGGTGAGGAGCAGGGTGGGTATAGGAAGTGAAGAGGATGTGTAGATCACATTTTACCCTTGAAATGTGTTGTGGAGAAATATCTGGAGAAGGGACAACATTTGTATGCTGCCTTTATGGACTTGGAGAAAGCCTATGCCAGGGTTGATTGAGAAGGTATGTGGAAAGTACCGGTACTGAGAATATACGGAGTAGATGGCAAGTTGTTGAAAGCGGTGAAGAGCATAATTATATGAGGGTGCAAAGGCGTCAGTACGTGTGGAGAATGAACAGAGCGAGTTCTTTGATCTGAATGTTGGGTCAAAGCAAGGGTGTGTGATGTCCCCATGGTTGTTCAATATTGATATGGATGGAGTCATGAAAGATATTGAAGGAAGAGCTGGATGTTAATGTACCGGTACCCCTGATATGGGAAGGAAATAAGTAGAAGTTGCCTGTGCTGTTTTTTGCTGATGATACAGTTCTGATAAATGATAATGATAATAAACTGAAAGATAACAAATATAGATACACTGTTTTTGTCTTAATCTGTTTATAAACTTGAGATATCCTTCATGCAAACACACACGGGTTAAGAAGCGATCTTAAAATATTCGTCAAATTCCGCTTTCATGTACCGGTATATATTTATGCAAGGAGAGAGAGAGAGAGAGAGATAAATGATACGTTTATTACATATCAGGCTTAAAAATGAATTAAACAAAGATATACATTTGATTTGATAATTGCATTATATTATACATCACAAAAGGGCAGGGAATTTTGATGTTTTTTTTTTCCACCAACCAACTTCACCTCTAAACTCAATTAATGAAATCAACAAATACATGTGGCACTCCAAGGATTCGAACCTAGGACACTCGCATCGAAATTCCGCACACTTACGCATTACCAGTACCGTACGATACCAAGACAGTTTTAAGAGAGAGAGAGAGAGAGAGAGAGAGAGAGAGAGAGAGAATATGGTGGCATGCTAAGATGGTTTCACCCCTCATATTTTGTGTATATATATTTATGACCGTTGACCCTATTAGCTGAGGTCATGATATCGTGAGATGTACCGTACTGGCCTAGTGGCTTGTTTATAGTCCTCTCTCTCTCTCTCTCTCTCTCTCTCTCTCTCTCTCTCTCTCTCTCTCTCTCTCTCTCTCTCTCTCTTTCTTTTATTGTGTCTATACCGGACATTAGATCCAGGGCAGTAGTTCCCTTTCCGATTTTCCCTTACCCACTCTAAACCACCGTTTGGACAATTGATCCTCAGTGTTTTGGAGGACAAGCAGCTTAGAAGGGTCACCAGACCTGTTGTTGCTTGATTTCCTTTGTAATCCCTGGGTGCTTTTGTAATGTTTTATTTGGTACATAATAAGCAAATAAAATCAAACTATACACACACACACACACACACACACACACACACACACACACACACACACACAGCCCGTAGCCTAGTAGGTAGAGCTCTCGTCTCACACACGAGGGGTCGGGGATTCAATCCCCGGCCGGGCGGAGACAAATTGGGCTTGTCTCCTTTCATGTGTTAGCCTCAGTTCACCTAGCTGTAAATAGGTACCTGGAATAAGTGGACGACGTTGTGACGTCCCATCTGGGATTGGCAAAAATGGTACAAGGCGAGATGGGTATCATATGGTTCACCTAAGCTGATGGCTACCTAAGCCTTCGGGCGAGACGGTACCGTCTATAGTGAGAATGGTACCATACAGATCCACCCTAAGCCTTCGTTTCCGATGTCGCCAATTGGCTAAATACAGACTACACACACATCCACAGCCATTCCAACAGTACATAAAACACTTAACATGCATTTCACGCAATACATTCCCAGTTAAGGAGGCGCGATAATAATGAGCTTAGCTCGCATTGCGTGGATTCCCCTTGACGAAACAAGTAACTGAGTAACTGAGTAACACACACACACACACACACACACACACACACACACACACACACACACACACACACACACACACACACAGCCAAGCAGAGACATTCACATACTACAGTATACGTCTTCTGACTGACATTCACACAGATAGATAGAATAATGGATAAATGCCGATGTATAGATACAGATAGATAGTATGATGAATTAATTAATAGATGAATCAATAGGTACACAGCCAGAAAAATATGCTTTAACCCTCTCCGACATATGACGCGATTTGGAGCCTATTGGGGATACTTTAAAGCCTTTGTTACCATCAGGGGTATTTAGAAACCTTTAGTTTAGTTACTTCAACCTCTGCAGTTGTCTTTGAGTTACCTGTGTTGAGCCTATTGGGGATACTTTAAAGCCTTTGTTACCATCAGGGGTATTTAGAAACCTTTAGTTTAGTTACTTCAACCTCTGCAGTTGTCTTTGAGTTAGCTGTGTTGAGCCTATTGGGGATACTTTAAAGCCTTTGTTACCATCAGGGGTATTTAGAAACCTTTAGTTTAGTTACTTCAACCTCTGCAGTTGTCTTTGAGTTAGCTGTGGGCAGAAAACTAATTTTGGAGAGGTACCGTAATTATAGGAGTGAGAGAACTCTATTTCTTATTGCTAATCTGGCAACCTCTGCGTCATATGTGTGTGAAAGGGTTAATTACAAGATGCTACCGGTACACTTGAAACTGACCTGCCTTCGTCGTATGTGAATGAAGTTATCCAGTGAGGTGTTGTTGTGGTGGTACCGTTGACGCCCATGGTGGGGGAAATGTTCTGTGACCTCCCCGCCCACCACCACCACCACACGCCCACCCTAAAACACATACGGGTACAGTCGCGCTAATAAGTGATGGCTCGGCACCTAGTATGTTTTGATCAATAATTGGTATCAGCCATATCTAAGCTTCATTTCTTCATATCGAGTGAAATATACAAACATGTTCCTACACTTACCCACCCTATTCAACATCTGACAGACATTAATACAGCACAGAGCAAGCCAAACGTAAAGACAGCTGGGACATGACTTATTGGCGCGACTGTACAACACGTTACATAACATACCATAATATTATTTTAACATCGTTCTCAACACTAATAACCTACACATAAAATTAATGAAAGTATGTGATTCTCCCAGGATTCAAACCTAGGATATCTCATACAGAACTTACACGCTCTAACCATTAACCCTCTCACGCATTTATGATGCAGAGGTTGCCAGATTAGCAATAAGAAATAGAGTTCTCTCACTCTTATAATAACCTCTCCAAAATTAGTTTTCTGCCCTTAAGGGTTAAACCTTTTATAAGACCGGTATCACTGCTTTTACGATCTGCCTTACCGGTACCTGCTTCTAAATTGATCCATTTATCAGAATTATATCAGTAAATATCTTCGTACCTTTAAGGGGAGGTTTTTAGTGCGTTTCCTAGACTTCCATCAAGCTTGAAATTATACCCCCTTGACCCCCTTTCAAGATAAATTTGTACATTTTTCGGTAGAAAAATGTCCCGGCCGAAGGCCGGTTCCTCTTAAATTACAGGCTCGCTATCACTCCCCAGGAAAAAATCGACACCTAAATGACACGAAAGGTCTTAAAATTGACAGAAATGGGTTGAAAGTTCTTAAAATCGTAAAAATAATGGGCAAACGTCTTAAAATTAGAAAAACAATGGGGCTAAACATGAGGGAGAAAGGAGTCAAGAAAAAATCCCTCAAGTGGAAATCTCCCCTTAACCCCTTGAAGCTCTGACGCGTTTTAGCAGTATATTTTGGCTAGCATTAGACGGTTTTATGCAGCTTAGGAAGGATCTGTGGGTATTAAAAGGGTAAAGACTCTCAATCAACCCTCGGACTTCCATACACCCTTCCTAATCTGAATAAAATCGTCTAATAATTACCAGAAAACAAAACAGAAATGCGTATTGGAGCTTGAAAGGGTTAAGTTAAATAAAATCGTGTATTAGTAGCCAGTATTTGATGTATGTGAAGGAACCGGTACCGAAAGGGTTAACATACAGGCTCGCTATTGCTCGCCAGGTAAAAATTGACACCTAAATGGCACGAAAGATCTTTATATTGATATCAAAATGGGACGAAAGGTTTTAAAATCGACAAACTAATGGGGCGAACGTCGTAAAATCTGAAACCTAATATGGGGCTAAACATGCGGAAGAACGGGGACCAGACAAACGCCCCATCTCCCCTTAAGGTTAAGTTCACGGGCGACAGATGGCCGACGGATGGTTCCGGCCTTGTGGGATGACCTCGGCCTTGCTGGAGCTTCCGAAACATCCCACATACCGGCCCTAAACAATCTCATCATCCAGGAATTGTACCAGTAAATCGGTCGGGTGGGATAGGGTTCTTTATATTGATCGTAGCCACACTATAAAATTAATAATAAACGACTAGTTATTACCTATAGCCCACCTTAAAATAAAACTAAAATCCTATTCAATAAAGGTTTTTGTTAGCTCTACGTTACCGGTACCATCTTTGTAATATTCTGAGATCGTCAATAGGTCTGAGTATTAATATCGTCGTTAGATACGCTTGTGACCTTCGAGTTTACGGTACTATTATAGGAGAGTGGCAGTGTTTTATGGCGTATTGGACTTTATTTTTACCTCTATTTTACCTTTTTGTACTATTCTGAGATCGTCAATAGGTCTGAGTATAAACATCGTCGTTAGATACGCTTGTGACCTTTGAGATAACGGTATTATGTTTTAGAGAGTAGGAGTGTTTTGTGGCGTTTGTTTACCTGTCGAGATGCGCGAGTACCGAAACCTCCCTGCCTTCCTCCAGCGTTTTGTTTACCTGTCGAGATGCGCGAGTACCGAAACCTCCCTGCCTTCCTCCAGCGTTTTGTTTACCTGTCGAGATGCACGAGTACCGAAACCTCCCTGCCTTCCTCCAGCGTTTTGTTTACCTGTCGAGATGCGCGAGTACCGAAACCTCCCTGCCTTCCTCCAGCGTTTTGTTTACCTGTCGAGATGCACGAGTACCGAAAGCTCCCTGCCTTCCTCCAGCGTTTTGTTTACCTGTCGAGATGCACGAGTACCGAAACCTCCCTGCCTTCCTCTAACTCAAAATAATCCCCTGCAATATTAAGGGGAGATTTCCACTTGAGGGATATTTTTTTGGAACCCATTCTCCCTCATGTTTAGCCCCATTGATTTTGAGATCATAAGACGTTCGCCCCATTAGTTTGGCGATTTTAAGACCTTTCTCCCCATTTATGTCAATTTTAAGACTTTTCGTGCCACTTAGGTGACGATTTTTTCCTGGCGAGCGAAAGCGAGCCTGTAATTTAAGAGGAACCGGCCTTCGGGCGAGACATTTTTCTACCGAAAAATGTACAAATTTGTCTTGAAAGGGGTACTAGAGGGTGTAAATTTAAGCTTGATGGAGGTCTAAGGAAATAACTAAAAACCTCCCCTTAACAGTCTCTTACGGTAGCTGACTTTTACATATATACTAAGATTGGACTTTAGAGAGTAGGAGTGTTTTGAAGCGTATTGGACTTTAGAGAGTAGGAGTGTTTTGAAGCGTATTGGACTTTAGAGAGTAGGAGTGTTTTGAAGCGTATTGGACTTTAGAGAGTAGGAGTGTTTTGAAGCGTATTGGACTTTAGAGAGTAGGAGTGTTTTGAAGCGTATTGGACTTTAGAGAGTAGGAGTGTTTTGAAGCGTATTGGACTTTAGAGAGTAGGAGTGTTTTGAAGCGTATTGGACTTTAGAGAGTAGGAGTGTTTTGAAGCGTATTGGACTTTAGAGAGTAGGAGTGTTTTGAAGAGTATTGGACTTTAGAGAGTAGGAGTGTTTTGAAGCGTATTGGACTTTAGAGAGTAGGAGTGTTTTGAAGCGTATTGGACTTTAGAGAGTAGGAGTGTTTTGAAGCGTATTGGACTTTAGAGAGTAGGAGTGTTTTGAAGCGTATTGGACTTTAGAGAGTAGGAGTGTTTTGAAGCGTATTGGACTTTAGAGAGTAGGAGTGTTTTGAAGCGTATTGGACTTTATTTTTAGCTCTAATTTACCTTTTTAGTGTACTATTCTGAGATCGTCAATAGGTCTGAGTATAAACATCTTTTTAGTATACTATTCTGAGATCGTCAATAGGTCTGAGTATAAACATCTTTTTAGTATACTATTCTGAGATCGTCAATAGGTCTGAGTATAAACATCTTTTTAGTGTACTATTCTGAGATCGTCAATAGGTCTGAGTATAAACATCTTTTTAGTATACTATTCTGAGATCGTCAATAGGTCTGAGTATAAACATCTTTTTAGTGTACTATTCTGAGATCGTCAATAGGTCTGAGTATAAACATCTTTTTAGTATACTATTCTGAGATCGTCAATAGGTTTGAGTATAAACATCTTTTTAGTACCGGTATACTATTCTGAGATCGTCAATAGGTCTGAGTATAAACATCGTCGTTAGATACGTCTGTGACCTTGGAGTTTACGGTATTGTTTTAGAGTAGGAGTGTTTTGAGGCGTTTGTTTACCTGTCGAGATGCGCGAGTACATTTTGTACAGCATTGTATGGAGAAATCCGGCTTCGCCGGAGACATTTTTCTATCGAAAAATGTACAAATTTAGCTTGCTGTCAAAAAATATATATATATGCTGGGAAAATATTGACACCTGGATGGGGGTAAACGTCTTAAAACAGTAGACTGAATGGGGCCGAATGGATGCAAGCCAAAGAGAGAGGGAGAGAAAGATAAAAAAAAAAAGCGAGGTGGGCTTCCTTAAAGGATAAAATTGCCCTTGTGACATTGTGTTAATAAAGGGTTGGTGTGACTCTCCTTTTAGAGGGCAGTGGTACCCCGAGGACCTATACCTGGTGGTGTCCGGTGGAGGAATGCAGGCGCTTTCGGTACTCGCGTCGCATCTCGCCAACTAAACAAACTCACTCACACTCAAATTAAGGCCAGATTTCCACTGGACACCTTTCTCCCTCATGTTTAGCCCAGTTGCTTTTGGGATTGTAAGACGTTCGCCCCATTAGTTTGGTAATTTTAAGAACTTATGCCCCATTTCTATCTATTCGGCCCCATTCAGCCAACTGTTTTAAGACGTTTATCCCCATCCAGGTGTCAATTTCTTCCTGACGAGCAATAGCGAGCCAGCATTGTATTGAGAAATCCGGCTTCGCCGGAGAAATTTTTCTATCGAAAAATTTACAAATTTAGCTTGCTGTCAAAACAAATATACAGTATATATATGCTGGCTCGCTATCGCTCACCAGGAAAATATTGACACCTGGATGGGGTTAAACGTCTTAAATCAGTAGGCTGAATGGGGCCGAATGGATACAAGCCAAAGAGAGAGGGAGAGAAAGTGAAAACAAATCGAGGTGGGCTCCCTTAACCAAACTGGCTCCTTAGTCCTGTTACTTACCTTTACCAAACAGACCAACTCTTAAACTCCATGCCTCAGTTCCCACAGTAAGATATCTCATTACTTCAGCCTGGTAAGGATCTCTTGTGGTTGGATATATAGACAACTTCACGCCCTAGGATCAACCAGGCACACACACACACACACAGAGAGAGAGAGAAAGAGAGAGAGAGAGAGAGAGAGAGATCTTTTAAGACCTATTTATGACTTAAAGGAAGTTTCTTAAAAGTAGAAGTTACCATTAAGGGGGGTGACCTGCTATTTGTATTTCTCTCCTTTTCTCTCTTTATCTGGCTTGTATCCATTCGGCCCCATTCAGCCAACTATTTTAAGACGTTTAACCCCTAGGTGATCAATTTCTTCTAGCGAGCCAGCATTATATTAAGAAATCCGGCTTCGCCGGAGACATTTTTCTATCGAAAAATGTACAAATTTAGCCTGCTGTCAAAAACATTTTAAAAATATGCTGGCTCACTACCTCTCACCAGTAAAAAATTGTCACCTGGATGGGGATAAACGTCTTAAAACAGTAGGCTGAGTAGGGCCGAATGGATACAAGCTAGAGAAAGAGAGAAAAGGGGAGAACAAAAGCAGGTCACCCCCCTTAACAATAGTTGTTATGAATACTGATGTTAAACTTCTTCAGCTCTAGTTGTTATGAATACTGATGTTAAACTTCTTCAGCTCTAGTTGTTATGAATACTGATGTTAAACTTCTTCAGCTCTAGTTGTTATGAATATTGATGTTAAACTTCTTCAGCTCTAGTTGTTATGAATATTGATGTTAAACTTCTTCAGTTCTAGTTGTTATGAATACTGATGTTAAACTTCTTCAGCTCTAGTTGTTATGAATACTGATGTTAAACTTCTTCAGCTCTAGTTGTTATGAATACTGATGTTAAACTTCTTCAGCTCTAGTTGTTATGAATACTGATGTTAAACTTCTTCAGCTCTAGTTGTTATGAATACTGATGTTAAATTTCTTCAGTTCTAGTTGTTATGAATACTGATGTTAAACTTCTTCAGCTCTAGTTGTTATGAATACTGATGTTAAACTTCTTCAGCTCTAGTTTTCAGCCATAGTTGTGTTTTATGAATACTGATGTTAAACTTCTTCAGCTCTAGTTTTCAGCCATAGTTGTGTTTTATGAATACTGATGTTAAACTTCTTCAGCTCTAGTTTTCAGCCATAGTTGTGTTTATGAATACTGATGTTAAACTTCTTCAGCTCTAGTTTTCAGCCATAGTTGTGTTTTATGAATACTGATGTTAAACTTCTTCAGCTCTAGTTTTCAGCCATAGTTGTGTTTTATGAATACTGATGTTAAACTTCTTCAGCTCTAGTTTTCAGCCATAGTTGTGTTTTATGAATACTGATGTTAAACTTCTTCAGCTCTAGTTTTCAGCCATAGTTGTGTTTTATTTCTATGGGAGTGAGGGAGACAAAAGGCAGAACTGCCTGTAGTGAGTGTAAAAATATATATTTTGTATATATGTATATTTGATAGTGACAGATAACTTGAATGTAAAGACGATAATAGGGTTGGGTGGAGGCTGATAACTACCGTGTTTGATGGAGGAGCAATAATGGTTTGGTGATTTCACAGGTACTCCACGGTAGCCTTGTCCGTTTCCTAGTCATTCAGGTGTGACTTTAGCCTCGTGACACAGGGACAAGTGGCTTAATAATCCACGTTTGGTAATGCACAATATTAACAAAAAATAGGGGACGGTGTGAACAAGTTGTGGCAAAATATCATGCTGATCCAACTGTTTGTTAATAAGTTATTCCCGAAAAACTATGTAACACGGCCTCTGAAACCCATAGTAAATGACACGAAAACTCTTTATATTGGCAAATAAATGTGGCGATAGGGAGTAAAATCACCAAACTAATGGGCCTGACGTCTTAAAATCTGAAAACTAATGGGGCTAAACATGAGGAAGAAGGGGGACCAGAAAAATCAACCATCCCCCTTAACCCTTTCAGTACTGGTACCATCCTTTTAACTTTATTCTGGCTTCTAATAGACGATCTTATTCAGTTTAAAAAGGACCTCCAACCATTAACAGTCTTCGAACGATCTCACTTAACCCTTTTTACTACCACAGATCCTTGGTAAACTGCAGAAAATCGTCTAAATATAGCCAGAATAATGTTAGAAAGACATCGCCGGTACAGAAGGGGTTAAACTGCAGAAAATCATCTAGATACAGCGAGAATAAAACTGAAAAGACGTCGTCGGAACAGAAGGGGTTAAGTGCGCTTCCGGCGGAATCACCGACGCACGACATTGGTGACACTCCTGTAGGCCTGTGTCATCCTCTGTTTGATGGTTTGGATTACGGAGGAAAAAGGTTTACGGGGGGGTTTAACTTTAATCGGGTATGGAGTAAAACGACACTCATCATCATCGTTACCCATCATGTATTCAAGGGATTCCATCCCAATGGTAATATCTTCCCCAATTAAAATGTCTGGGATATTAAACTTTATTAAAGTGTTTATTCCTGATAATAATCCCTTTACCGGAACATTTCTTGTTTCATGCTCCATAAAACAACTTTTGTTAAAGAAGGGATAATTTATTCTGTATGGAATCTCTTTTCCCGTGATATTTAATGTAAGCGACTCGGCCAAACTACGACTCATTTTGTTGAAACGAGCCCCCGTATCTATCGGAACATCCTTCACCAACTGTCCATTTATCATTAAGTCGTCACGCCATCGCTGCCGAACACTAAGAGGCATTTTTTCAGGTGGTTTTGATAAAGTATTCCTAATAATTAGACGTGGGGAAGATTGAGAAAGCACTATTGTACAGTGAAATTGATATAAAAAGTCACAACCTAATACTGAAGCTTTTCCAGTGGTTACAACAAAATTTACGGAAAGTTTAGTTGTAGAACCAGGACTCTGTACATTAACCCCATATATATTACCTAACTTATAACATTTGCTTTCATTTTCATAAGTTTTTAAATTTTGTTCAGTAAATTCAATTTTGTTATTAATGGGAATAATGGCTTCCTTGGGTATTCCACATTTGTTTACATTTCTAAAACTTATTTTTGACCTACAACTGCCTGAGTCTATCAAAAACCATATCTTGCCATTGTATACATTTAAACACGTAAAGTACGTATTGTAAGTTCCACTAAATCCACTTGTATCCCTTTTAAGCGGAATGCTTACCTCAGAACAAGTACCCGTCATCGTAAAATATACTGCAAAGTAATTTTAGATGCTGCTGTGATGACTTTCTGGGCGTGAGTGAAGTGTGGCTCACCTGGTCAAGCAGCTATTTTATCTAGTTGTAAATCTTGTTTTTTTGTTGCATTATAATGGGGTTGGTATTGATAAATATATACGCAATATTATATGAGTTGCTAAAACAGACGATTTTATATTTAAAACAGTGGTTTCTAAGATAAATATAAATAATTAAGATCAGGAGTTTAATTTATTTGAATAAGTTACTGCTAATAATCATTTTCTACAATCATATTGTTTAAAGAAAACTGTTTTTAATGGGTAACCTTAGAATATTCGAGTGTCAAGTCTCATCCTTCGATTTGGATTATTAGAGAATAGTAGTGGTGGTGTTGTTGGTGATAGTAGTAGTGATGATTGTAATAGTAGTATTAATGATGATGATAGTAGTTGTGATAATGGTGTTAATAGTATAGTGATGATGATGATGGTAGTAGTAATAATAGCGACAGTAGAAATTATGATGGTGACAGTAGTAGTGATGATTGTAATAGTAGTGGTGATGATGATAGTGGTGATGATGACAATAGTAGTGATGATGGCGCTAGTAATAGTGATGGTGATAATAGTAGTAGTGATAATGATGACAGTAGTAGTGATGATAGTAATAGTGGTGATGGTGACAGTAGTAGTGATGATTGTAATATAATTAGTAGTGATTGTTACGGCACAAAAGGAACATTAATTTAATATTAGTACCAATTCTTATATAACCACTTACAGTATGAAGAATAATACAGTACTGAATTACCTCAATCCATATACTGTAGGCCTAATCTAGATTATACAGAAATAATCTTTATTTAGAACATAAGAACATAAGAAAATGAGAGTTTTGCAAAAAGCCGATCGGCCCACACAAGGCAGATCCCTGTCACACCCAACCCCTAATATATCTAAGTGTTTTTGATAAATTTGTACATTTTTCGGTAGAAAAATTTCCAGGCCAAAGGCCGGTTCCTATTACAATTACAGGGTCGCTATCGCTCGCCAGGAAAAAATAGACATAAATGGCACGATAGGTCTTAAAATGTATAACGAAATGGGACGAAAGGTCTTAAAATCGCCAAACAAATGGGCCGAATGCATAAAAATCTAAAAAATAATGGGACTAAACACGAGGGAGAAAGCGGACCAGAAAAACGACCGTCTCCCCTTAAGAGAGATACTTTGGTGCAAACAGAGAGAAACATTGTATTAACTCTTTCACGCTTTTATGACGCAGAGGTTGCCAGCTTAGCAATAAGAAATAGAGTTCTCTCACTCTTATAATTACCTCTCCAAAATTAGTTTTCTGCCCACAGCTAACTCAAAGACAACTGCAGAGGTTGAAGTAACTAAACTAGTTTCTAAATACCCCTGATGGCAACAAAGGCTTTAAAGTATCCCCAATAGGCTCAACACAGCTAACTCAAAGACAACTGCAGAGGTTGAAGTAACTAAACTAAAGGTTGCTAAATACCCCTGATGATAACGAAGGCTTTAAAATATCCCCAATAGGCTCAAACAGCTAACTCAAAGACAACTGCAGAGGTTGAAGTAACTAAACTAAAGGTTTGTAAATACCCCTGATGGTAACAAAGGCTTTAAAGTATCCCCAATAGGCTCAACACAGCTAACTCAAAGACATCTGCAGAGGTTGAAGTAACTAAACTAAAGGTTTCTAAATACCCCTGATGGTAACAAAGGCTTTAAAGTATCCCCAATAGGCTCAACACAGCTAACTCAAAGACAACTGCAGAGGTTCAAGGAACTAAACTAAAGTTTTCTAAATACCCCTGATGGTAACAAAGGCTTTAAAGTATCCCCAATAGGCTCAACACAGCTAACTCAAAGACAACTGCAGAGGTTGAAGTAACTAAACTAAAGGTTTCTAAATACCCCTGATGGTAACAAATGCTTTAAAGTATCCCCAATAGGCTCAACACAGCTAACTCAAAGACAACTGCAGAGGTTGAAGTAACTAAACTAAAGGTTGCTAAATACCCCTGATGGTAACAAAGGCTTTAAAGTATCCCCAATAGGCTCAACACAGCTAACTCAAAGACAACTGCAGAGGTTGAAGTAACTAAACTAAAGGTTTCTAAATACCCCTGATGGTAACAAAGGCTTTAAAGTATCCCCAATAGGCTCAACACAGCTAACTCAAAGACAACTGCAGAGGTTGAAGTAACTAAACTAAATGTTTCTAAATACCCCTGATGTTAACAAAGGCTTTAAAGTATCCCCAATAGGCTCAAAATCGCGTCATATGCGTGAAAGGGTTAAGACAGTTATAATGACAGCACATGACTACGATTAGTGTCCGTTTATCATATACTGGATGTGTATTTAATCATGTACTGCACCCAACTGCACTATGGTTAAGGGGGGTGACCTGTTTTGGTTCTGTCCTTTTCTATCTTTCTCTGGCTTGTATCCATTTGGCCCCATTCAGCTTACTGTTTTAAGACGTTTATCCCCATCCAGGTGTACAAAATTTACTGGTGATGCGGTAGCGAGATAGTATAGTTTTTATTTTTGTTTGACAGCAGGCTAAATTTGTACATTTTTCGATAGAAAAATTTCTCCGGCGAAGCCGGATTTCTTCATATAATGCTGGGTCGCTATCGCTCGCCAGGAAGAAATCGACACCTAGATGGGGATAAACGTCTTAAAATAGTTGGCTGAATGGGGCCGAATGGATACAAGCCAGAGAAAGAGAGAAAAGGACAGAAATAACAAAAAGCAGGTCACCCCCCTTAAGCGAGAGGAAAGACAATTTTATGGGGACCGAATCCGCTAGGAAATATCATTAATTATAATATAACATAATGATGCATAAACCTAGCGTGTCAACGTTGTCATGCATGCTAACAACACAACAAGGGATCCTATGGCAATAAAGGTAGCCAGGGTGGTGGTGGTGGTGGTGGTGGTGGGTTTTTTTGAGGCCTTGCACCCCATTTCTTCGTCATGATGAAGACTCTTTCAACTCGTATTCTTAAACATTTCTTTCCCTTCACAGCGCCTGAAACCGAACGAATATTGTGGGGATGAGCGTTGTTTATAGAGATTAGACGGATTAACACTCCCTTTTCTCAAGCTAGCGTCATTTTTCAAGCTATTTCGTCTATTAACACCACCACGAAGGGAAAGAATAGTTTAAGAATACCACCCAAAGGTGTCGTTTAGATGTCGATTTTTTCCTGGCGAGCGATGTCGAGCTTGCATTTTAAGGGGAGGTTTTTAGTGCGTTTCCTAGACTTCCATCAAGCTTGAAATTACACCCCCTTGACCCCCTTTCAAGATAAATTTTTATATTTTTCGGTAGAAAAATTTCTCGGCCAAAGGCCGGTTCCTCTTAAATTACAGGCTCGCTATCGCTTGCCAGGAAAAAATTGACACCTCAATGGGACGACAGGTCTTAAAAGTGACATAAATGGGGTGAAAGTTCTTAAAATCGCCAAACTAATGGGGCGAACGTCTTAAAATCTCAAAAGCAATGGGGCTAAACATGAGGGAGAAAGGGGTAAAGAAAAAAATCCCTCAAGTGGAAATCTCCCCTTAAGAGGAACCGACTGGGACATGTTTCTATCGGAACATGTACACATTTATCTTGAAGGAGGGTCTTGGAGGAGTGTTTTTTTTTTTAAAGCTTGATGGAGGTCTAAGGAGGAAAACAAAAAGTAGCTATATATACATGATGAAATATATCTGCCCATCAAATAAACTGTATCTTATGTTACAAAGCATTAATATTGATTTTATCTTTTTACAGAAGCTGTGAATTCGTGGTGACCTCACTCGCCAGTCAGGGGCCAAGGTCAGTGTGAAATAGTATTGGTCATAAATATGTAATGTAATGTACGGTAAGTGAGTAAGTTAGTAAGTAAGTGAGTAAGTGAGTAAGTGAGTAAGTGAGTAAGTAAGTGAGTAAGTGAGTAAGTAAGTGAGTAAGTGAGTAAGTGAGTGAGTAAGTGAGTGAGTAAGTGAGTAAGTAAGTGAGTAAGTGAGTAAGTTAGTAAGTGAGTAAGTTGAGTAAGTTATCCTGGGTAATTTTATGATTGCATATTGTGGTTGCCAAATATAAACGTGGCGTTAAGGGGAGGTTTTTAGTTCATTCCCTAGACTTCCATCAAGCTTAAAATTACTCCCCCTAGACCCCCTTTCAAGATAAATTTGTACATTTTTCGGTAGAAAATGTCCCGGCTGAAAGCCGGTTCCTCTCATATTACAGGCTCGCTATCGCTCGCCAGGATAAAATCGACACCTACAATGCACGAAAGGTCTTAAAATTGACAGAAATGGGTCGAAAGTTCTTAAAATCGTCAAAATAATGGGGCGAACGTCTGAAAATTAGAAAAGCAATGGGGCTAAACATGAGGGAGAAAGGAGTCAAGAAAAAAATATCTCAAGTGGAAATCTCCCCTTAATGTGTATATATACAGTATATATATATATATATATATATATATATATATATATATATATATATATATATATATATATATATACAGTATATGTATATATATATATATTATGTGTGTGTGGTAATAGGAGAGAGTGAGAGAGAGAGAGGAATTATGAATAAGTGAATGTTTGTTTTATCGCGTGCTTCTGTATGTGTGTGTGTGTGTGTGTGTGTGTGTGTGTGTGTGTGTGTGTTTGTGTGTGTGTGGACGAGCGGTTGTGTGTTTATTGGTACAAATCTCTGGATATTTGTAGGTTTACAGGTACATGAGGTTTGGGGCGACAGTTAATCGGTACACACCTCTTTAAAATACGTTGAAATGGAGTGTTTTCGGTTAGGTTAGGTAAGTTAGGTTAGGTTAGGTTAGGTTAGTGTAATTTAGGTTTAAAAATCGAAAAATGTACTCGTAAGCATGCACCAAATTGATATGTACCGATAAATGCCAACCGCTCGGGTGTGTGTGTGTGTGTGTTATTCACTTCAGTTACTTGTTCGTCAAGGGGAATCCACGCAATGCGAACTAAGCTCATTATTATCGCGCCTCCTTAACTGGGAATGTATTGCGTGAAATGCATGTTAAGTGTTTATGTATGGTTGGAATGGCTGTGGATGTGTGTGTAGTCTGTATTTTAGCCAATTGGCGACATCTGGAAACGAAGGCTTAGGGTTAATCTGTACGGTACCATTCTCACTACGGTACCAGTCTCACCCGAAGGCTTAGGTTGACCAGTAGCTTAGGTTGACCAGTACGATACCCATCTCACCTTGTAACCGATCACCAACCCCAGATGGGACGTCACAACTTCGTCCACTTATTCCAGGTTCCTATTTATACTGCTAGGTGAACAGAGGCTACACCGTTAGGAGACTTGCCCAAATGTCTCTTCCCCGCCCGGGGGGCCCTTAACCTTGGGATCTGTCAGTGTGTGTGTCTTATATACTGTATGTATGTGTGTGTAGGTATCGTGTGTGTGTGTTTGTTTGTTATGTGTTATATGGCTGTTTAGGTATCATGTATGTGTGTGTGTGTGTGTGTGTGTGTGTGTGTGTGTGTGTGTGTGTGTGTGTGTGTGTGTGTGTGTGTGTTGACCCCTTCGTGTGTATCATTTCTATATGTGTGTAGGTATCGTGTGTGTGCGTGTGTGTGTGTACGAGTTGACTTGTGTATATTATAGTTGTGTGTGTGTGTGTGTACGAGTTGACCTGTGTGTATATTATAGCTGTGTGTGCGTGTGTCTTGGGTTATTGTATTCGTGTAAGGCTATTTGGGGGTAAAAAGTGAGGATCGAGTTTGGAGATGTCATGGGTGCAGGGAGAGGTGAATTTTGACCTATATTATCATACCGTCACTCTTATATAACGCACTTCTAACACACTAAAACACCTTAACACACACCTACCGTCACTCTTATATAACACACTTCTAACACACTCTAACACATATAATTCACACACTCTAACACTTATCATTAACTTTAAACACACTCTTGACACACTTCTAATTCACTTCTCCCATCGCAAACTGTTTAACACACTCCAACATCACATCTTAACGCACTAGATTGTCACACACCTACCTTCACACTTATATAACACACTAACACACTTTAACACTTATATAACAAACTTCTAACGCACTCTAACACACTTATAATTAACCTTAAACACACTCTGACACACTTTAAATTTACTTATAACACACTAACTCACTTATAATTAACTTTTAACACATTCTGTTGCACTTATAATTCAATTCTAACGCACTTTCTAACAATAATTTGTGGGTGAAATAATATGTGGGGAAAATAATTTGTGGGCGAAATAATTTGTGGGGAAAATAATTTGTGGGGGAAATAATTGATGCGGAAAATAATTTGTGGGGGAAATAATTTGTGGGGGAAATAATTTGTGGGGGAAATAATATGTGGATTGGCTTTTGGGTGAAATTATGTGTGATTTAAATGACTTGCAGGTGAAATGACTTGCAGGTGAAATGACTTGTAGGTGAAATGACTTGTAGGTGAAATGACTTGTAGGTGAAATGACTTATAGGTGAAATGACTTTTAGGTGAAATGACTTGCAGGTGAAATGACTTGTAGGTGAAATGACTTTTAGGTGAAATTACTTGCAGGTGAAATGACTTGTAGGTGAGATAACTTGTAGGTGAAATGACTTGTAGGTGAAATGACTTGTAGGTGAAATGACTTGTAGGTGAAATGACTTGTAGGTGAAATGACTTGCAGGTGAAATGACTTGCAGGTGAAATGACTTGTAGGTGAAATGACTTGCAGGTGAAATGACTTGCAGGTGAAATTACTTGTAGGTGAAATTACTTGTAGGTGAGATAACTTGTAGGTGAAATTACTTGCAGGTGAAATGACTTGTAGGTGAGATAACTTGTAGGTGAAATGACTTGTAGGTGAAATGACTTGTAGGTGAAATGACTCTTAGGTGAAATGACTCGTAGGTGAAATGACTTGTAGGTGAAGTGACTCGTAGGTGAAATGACTTGTAGGTGAAATAACTCGTAGGTGAAATGACTTGTAGGTGAAATGACTCGTAGGTGAAATTACTTGTAGGTGAAATAACTTGTAGGTGAAATAACATGCAGGTGAAATAACTCGTAGGTGAAATAACTTGTAGGTGAAATGACTTGATCTGAAATTACTTGTGGCCATGTGAACGAAAAGCCTTGTGAGCGAAACGGCCTAATCCCCAGAAAATGAGAGGGCCAGGGAAAATTGCTCAAAATTCGACGCACAAAGGAGAAAATGACCAGGGTTTGGAAATTAGAGGGAACACAATATATTTTGCAACATAAACCAGAAAAAATGATGCTCTATGCAATATTAACCCTTTCTGTACCGAAACCGTCCTTTTAGCTTTATGCCTAGCTGTTCTTAGACAATTTTATTCAGGTTAAAATGGGCCTCCAGCCATTAAGGGGAGATATTCACTGGAGGGAGTTTTTTCTGGACTCCTTTCTCCCTCATGTTTTAGCCCCATTGCTTTTCTAATTTTAAGACGTTTGCCCCATTATTTTGACGATTTTAAGAACTTTCGACCCATTTCTGTCAATTTTAAGACCTTTCGTGCCATTTAGGTGTCGATTTTATCCTGGCGAGCGATAGCGAGCCTGTTATTTAAGAGGAACCGGCTTTCAGCCGGCCCATTTTTCTACCGAAAAATTTACAAATTTATCTTGAAAGGGGCTCAAGGGGGTGTAATCTTAAGCTTGATGGATATCTAGAGACCAAACTAAAAACCTCCCCTTAACAGGCTTCGAACTATGTCACTTAACTAATTTTACTGGGCGGGTGCCCAACCCCGAAAAGGGTTGAAATAGGGGAGCTATCCCCCCGCCAAAGGCGGCTTTCTAGGGCCTTTCCTAGCTGATGCTGAGAGGATTGGGTTCTAGTCATGTGGTGATGGGCTGGTCTATCAGAGCGAGAACTGAGCGATCTCTGCCATACCCATAGCTTACCGGTACTCTGACTGTTCCTTTTACTTTATTTTAAAAAGACCTCCGTCTACGTATTGTGAAAAACCTGTTACTTATATATTTTCTAGATCTCAAGTGACAGCGTCTCTTCCGTGGATTGACCTCCCAATCTACCAAGATTGGAAGCCAAAGCGTCACATTTTTCCCTTGCCCCTCAACTTTCTCTTCATAATTGCTGAGAGGCACAGGGCCCTGGGTGGGGCTTTGGTTTCCCGGGCATTTCCGCACCCTCCTCAAGCTCCCCGCCATGGAGTGGCTTCGGTCACCCAGGCTTTATTGTGGTCGGCGGGGAGGGTTCTGTGGGGGTGCTCGGTTATGGCCTTGGCCTTGCTCGGGGCCTTGGGGCTGTTCGGCCAGGCAGCTTGGGGAACAACAACAACAACAAGTGTTTGTATTATTATTGTTATTTGTTTTATTTATATTGTTTCAACCCTTTGAGTACCAGCGACGTGTGTTATATTTCATTCTAGCTGTGTTTAGACGATATTAGGCAGCTTAGGAAGGATCTGTGGTAGTTGAAATGGTAGGTTGAGATAGCCTGAAGTCTTATTATGGCTAGTGGTTCTTCCTATGCTGAATAAAATCGTTTAATAGTTGCCAGAATATGATGAAAAGGACGTCCCCGGGTACAGTAAGGCATGGGCTAATGAACTAGAGATGATACATAATCTACGAACACATCTTATTGAAAATATATGTACAATAAGTAAGAACAGATTTTTTTTAACTTTTGCGATGCTTTTATTATTGTGCCTATCGCCTGCTGAAATGCTGGGTGAACGAAGGGAATTTAACCCTCTCGAAAACTCCCCGGGTTTTGAGAACGCAAATAATGAATAATAATCCAAAGAGCAAAGGCATGAAAAAGACCAATATAATCCACTCTCTGCAAAGCCATAAATCCGAGAAATCCGGTAAGAGTGAATGTTTAGTTTCGTGTCAAAAGGGGGCGGGGCTGGGACCGCGCGCGTCTGTTAGTAAACAACTTTGGGTCGCCATGGCAACGGGGATCAGCTGGGGGGTCAGTGTCAGGAACGCAATTCCGGTCTGTCAGCTTTAAGGGGGAGCAAGTTGCTTTTTTCTGAACCCCCTTCTCTGTCATGTTTAGCCCCATTAGTTTTTAGATATTATATTTATAAGACGTTCGCACCATTCGTCAGTCGATTTTAAGACCTTTTGTTCCATTCCGTTATCAATATCAAGAGCTTTCGTGCATTTTAGTTGTAATTTCTTTCCTGACGAGCGAAAGCGAGCCTGCATTTTTGGAGGAGCCGACCGGGAAATTTTTCTACTGAGAAATGTACAAATTTATCATGAAAGGA
>CM064494.1:11846942-11876942 GCA_032716605.1 Paralithodes platypus
TTTCCTTGGATAATATATTTTTTTGGTAGATTTTTATGGGTTAATCTTGGAGTTTTCCATTTTGTTCAGGCTCATCTTGGGATTTCTTTCACCCGTGTTGTTTTGTTTACTTCGTCATCTTGGAGTTTTTCGTGAGTTGTATTATTAAATATGTTCATCTTAAGAGTTTTGGTACCAAATATACCGGTATATAATTATGTTTTTTCCACCAACCAACTTCACCTCTAAACTCAATTAATGAAATCAACAAATACATGTGGCACTCCAAGGACTCGAACCTAGGATACTCACATCGACATTCCGCGCACTTACGCATTACGCTATCAAGACAGTTAATTACATTACCTTTTACATCTTTCTATTTCCACTCGGTTACCTATTCACGTGCAATATAATCTGGCTTTCATCAACTATATAATTTAATAGTTGTGTTATTCATTTCATCTTTCACCAACAACTGTATTCGTGTTCACAATACTTTCCATGTCAATATATATCAAATTATACAATGGTTATTTACCGGTATATGATATTGTGCAAGATGGTGTTTGTTATGTAAAATGAAGAGAGAGAGGGGAGGAAGAGGAGGTGTGGAGGAGGTGGTGGTTAGAACGATACTGGTGTGTGTGTGTGAGAGACAGAGAGTGGAGTCCTCTCTCTCTCTCTCTCTCTGTCGCTGTCTCTCTCTCTCTCTCTCTCTGGTTAGAACGATACTTGTGAGTGTGTGTGTCAGAGGGAGGAGGATTTTCTCTTTCGCTCTCTCTTTAGTTCTTTCTTTTGTCTTTCTTCCTTTCTTTCTTTCTCTCTCTCTCTCTCTCTCTCTCTCTCTCTCTCTCTCTCTCTCTCTCTCTCTCTCTCTCTCTCTCTCTCTCTCTCTCTCTCTCTCTCTCAATTATAATGCTCGTTTCCCAATTTAACTACCGGTCCACTTAACCAGTACACCACACTTCTTTCCAACACCTAAATAACCTGTAACTTACCTTGATTTTGGCTCTCTATCACTCTTGCAACCTGGAATGGACACTTGTTACAGGTAGCTCTGCCTTTTGTCTCCTTCATGGAGTGCTGCACTACAGGCCTGGGTTCGAGCCCTGGCTGGGTCATATCATCACAAAAATATTAAATATTTATACATATATGATTTCATTAATTTCATTGGAGGTGTTTGGTGGTGTGGTGAAGTTAATAAAAAATAGAATTACATAATAAAAACAAGTGGGGATTGGGCCTGAGTAAATAGATAGATAGATAGATAGATAGATAGACATAATAAATCTTGAAGAACCCAAATAAAACACCCATTAATAGGACACATTTTATTTTACTCTGTACATGGTTCTCCAAAAACAGTCACTCAGGAAAAGATATATTTCTCTAGCCTAACCTAATGAAGGTAGAAATGCAGTCTGGTAATACTTGTAGGGGAAGATATAAATAGCCTAGCTTAAGAAGGTAGTGCTTGTTAAAAAAAAAAACGGTAACCCCCCCTTGAGGATGTCAAAGAAAATGGAAATGGTGAGGGTAACTTAATTTTAAAAAAAAACGGTAACCCCCCCCTTAAGGATGTCAAAGAAAATGGAAATGGTGAGGGTAACTTAAGAGAAAATATATCACAGTAGTATACAGCAGCACGGGGAAGGGGTGATTATAATATGGCATGGTGGTGGTGGGGTGGTTGGGGGTGTGGAGGGGGGGACGAGAGTATGAGAATGGATGGAAGACTGGGGCAAGGGTTGGTTAGGTGTGGATGGGGGGGGGGAGTATGAGGATGGATGGAAGATTGAGGAAGTGGGGTGGTTAGGTGTGGATGGGGGGAACGAGAGGATGGAGGATTGTGGGAGGGTGTGGATGGGAGGAACGAGAGTATGATGATGGATGGAAGACTGGGAACAAAGGCTGGTTAGTTGCTCTGGGTCTTAAGCTGGAGTCAAAGAAATACATTTATTGAGTAATATCCTTAGTCAAATAATCTTTGTTCTTGATGTTTTTATACAAATTCGCCTCTATCATGTTAGTGCTACGCAGACATTACTTTATTAACATTACTGTTGTCTTCTTTCTCTCATAAAAGTCTGTCAATTCTGTTGTTGAACATTTAAATTCGGGTGCAACAGTGACAGTCACGCTTAATTAAAAGTACTTTTGCCTTTCCGAAATATCTAGAATATCTTCCTCTCTCAGAATATAACCTAATGTAAGGTTATGCAAGGTTATGACATTTTATAGCCAGAGTGGAGCAGAGGTAAACACTCCTTGGGCGTTCGAATTCCTTATGGTACCCTAACTAGACGATTGCTCCAGTTTTAATAAGAATCTATACCTTCAATCACTTAGAAGAAATAACATGGATATGCAAGTACCGCTCATTAGTGGTGAAGAGTGATTTCGTCCTATAACCAAGAGAACACAGTCATTTAGAGTTGAAATTTATTGCAGAAATTTTATCTGGTTTATTTTAACATTGCAGTTTATTAGAGTTAAGGGGAGATCTCCACTTGAGGGATTTTTTTCTTGACCCCTTTCTCCCTCATGTTTAGCCCCATTGCTTTTGATATTATAAAACGTTTGCCCCATTAGTTTAGCGATTTTAAGAACTTTCACCCCATATTAAGACCTTTCGTGCTATTCAGGCGTCGATTTTATCGTGGCGAGCGATAGCGAGCCTGTAATTTAAGAGGAACCGCCCTTCGGCCGGGAAATTTTTCTACCGAAAAATGTACAAATTTATCTTGAAAGGGACTCAAGGGGGTGTAATTTTAAGCTTGATGGAGGTCTAGGGAACAAACTAAATACCTCCCCTTAAACATAATATTTAATTTTACAAGTAGATATAAATATAAAGTTCAAGTTAGGATACTTTGACAAGCATATTGATTGTGACTGTGCCTTCAATTAACTCGGCCTAACACCCAGAGCATTAACCAGTGATAATGATGAAGACCTATTGAGTACTCCGCTTAAGGTGAGGTTTCCACTTGAGGGATTTTTTTCTCGAACTTCCTTCTCCCTCATGTTTAGCTCCATTGCTTTTGAGATTTTAAGACGTTTGCCCCATTAGTTTGGTGATTTTAATAACTTTCGCCCCATTTCTGTCAATTTTAAGACCTTTCGTGCCGTTTAGGTGTCTATTTTTTCCTGGCGAGCGATAGCGAGCCTGTAACTTAAGAGGAATCGGCCTTTGGCCGGGACATTTTTCTACCGAAAAATGTACATATTTATATTGAAAGGAGGTCTAGGGGATGTAATTTTGAGCTTGATGGAGGTCTAAGCAACACACTAGAAACCTCCCCTTAACCCCTTCAGTACCAGGACGCCTTTTTCACTCTTTATTCTGGCTACTATTGGATGGTTTTATTCAGCTTAGGAAGAACGTTAATTCCAATAGTCTTTACCCTAGATACCCTTGATTCCTAGACATCCTCCCTAAACTGAATAACTGAGCATTGACGACATTCATTCCTAGAGGTCCTTCCGAAGCTGAGTGAAATCGTCTAATAGTAACCCGAATGGAAGGAATAGTGAGTTAACCCTTTCAGTACCGGTGCTGTACTTTTAACTTTATGCTGGCTACTATTAGACGATTTTATTCAGTTCCAAAAGGGCCTCCAGCAATGGACAGGCTTCGAACTATCTCGCTTAACCCTTTTTACTACCACAAATCCTTCTTAACCCCTGCTTACCATAGGGTACAGTAATAAACGTCCCCCCCCCTCCCCCAGCCCAAGCAATGTGGCCATAATGGCAAGATAGAACAACCTCCCACCTCAAAAGAGGATGAATACTGACTCTCCCAGCCTGTAGAGGCTTGGATATAACCTGAGAAGTGTTGCCAACTCTAGAGCAGTGCTCAAACGGTCGGTCGTGGTACCAGGCACTGCCCGATACTGGCAGTTACAATGAAAGTATATATTACTGACGTCTCTCTGACGTCACTGGGACTGGGGAGTGATTTATCTCTCTGCCGTCGCTCGCTCGTACTGAACGGCTTAAACTGCGCAAAATCCTCTAAATATAGCTAGAATAGAATTTAAATTAAGTCGCCGGTACAGAAGGGGTTAAGCATTATAGAGAAAGTTTATAGATAATGCCTACCGGTACTTTAAAGGAGCAAAAGTTCATCTGTTTACAATATATTAATGTAAACAAATTATCGAAAAATGGATAAAATCTAGTAATATACATCTGGAGAAATCTTAAGTAATAAATATTGCGCAAATCAAAATACAGTAACTGCTAAGAATAAACATTAACACACATATATTATCACACACATACATCAAACCAGTAACAAATGGGGTAGGTTATAATAAATAGTAAGACATTTATACATCCAGTAACAATAACAACAACAACGATAACAACAACAAACAGTCATACACACACACACACCTCGCATCATCCGAATACAATAACAAAACTGCCTAAATAATAAATTAACTACATGATAAATACAAGCCCATTAGGATACTCAGAACTGACCACTTGCGAGTTTCAGGCTATACGGAAGTTGGGAGCTTTAAACCGATATTAAACAGAAATACAATAATAATCTAAGTTTCTGATGGCTAAAGAGTATGTTGAATTGGGTTTTATGTATTTATGAATGTATTTTAGCTCGTAATTCTGCTAAACATCGATGTCTACAACTCCAACTTCCTTATAGAACGAAACTCGCAAGTCAGCAATTATCAAATATATAAAATATGAACTATAGACGCCTAGAATTTCTTTGTGACCCTAAATAAGTTTCAACAAATTGCGAAACATGAAACAGTGAATTGACCACTTGCGAGTTTCAGGCTATAAGGAAGTTGGAGCCGTAAACATAGATAATAAGCAAATACAATAATAATTTAGATTTCTGATAGTTAGAAAGCATAGTGAATTTGGTTGTGTGTATTTATAGATGCACTACAACCGTATGAAAGCTAGTAAGTCTGTTAAATATCGATGCTATAAGGAAGTTGGAGCTGTAAACATCGGTATAGAACAGAAATGCAATAATGATTTAGGATTCTGGTGAGTAGAAAATATGTTGAATTGGGTTTTATTTTTGTATGTACCGGTATGTACTACGATCATATTTTAGCTGGTAATTCTGCTATATATCGATATCTGTAGCTCCAACTTCCTTATAGCCTGAAACTCGCAAGTGACCAATTGAGCTAAGAGAGACCCTAGCAAGCTCCAACCAATAGTGTAGATATTTTTGCCATTGCCAATAAATTAATTCCCATTCAATATACTGTAGCCATTCTAAAAATCATTAACATAAATAATTAAATATAAACCCTCTAAGAGATTTACTTTTTCAATCCATAAAGAGGAAAGGCTGAAGTACATCCACATGACGGAAATTGGTTTTGTCGGTCAGGTGAAGGTATTGAGGGATAGGCTACCGGTAAGCCTTTACAACGGCACCTCGTATCTACATTCTACTTTTCCTATTTTCCTGAAGAGTGTAGAGAGGGGAGAAGAGGTGTTGGAGAGAGAGAGGAAACTGTTGGAGTGGCTTTGTGTGATTTATAGATTGAGCAGGGAGTAGGGTGTTGAAGAGAGAGGAAGCTGTTGGAGTGGCTTTGTTACGCGTGTTATTAGTCTGTACACGTCGATACTTTTTCCGTCATGTGAATATAACATCTCCGTTCAAGTATTCACGGCACTGAATTTCCTTCCCCCCAAAATAGGAAGTATAAATAATGACTATCTACCGGTACCCTTTAAAAGACTATTATTCTCTCAATCCATTCCCTAAACTCGGATATTCTGGTGTAGACGCCTGGTTGGTTGGGTAGCGCACAGCCGATGCCCCAGGAGATGACCCCCGCTAGGTTCCACACACCATCCTTTTCAATCACCATTGGGCCTCCGGAGTCACCCTAGGGGGGAAACAAAGGGGTTAGAGAAATGCAAGCTAGACTATCTAGTTATGTTAGCAGGTTTAATCAGCTAGTAATATGTGTGGTGATGAGCTAGTCTATCAGAGTGAGAGCTGAGCAATCTCTGCCATACCCATAGCTTACTCTGACTGTTCCTTTTACTTATATATTTTCTAGATCTCAAGTGACAGCGTCTCTTCCGTGGATTGACCTCCCTACTGCCAACCTAGAAGTTGGCAGTCTGGGAGCCAAAGCGTCACATTATTCTATTGCCCCTCAATTTTCCCTTCATAATTGCTGAGGGGCACAAGGCCTTGGGTGGGGCTTTGGTTTCACGGGCGTTTCCGCACCCTCCTAAGCTCCCCGCCTTGGAGTGGCTTCGGTCACCCGGGCTTTATTAGTGGCTAGCAGAGAGGGTTTTGCGGGGGCGCTTGTTTATGGCCTTGGTCTTGCTCGGGACCTTGGGGCTGTTCGGCCAGACAGCCTGGGGAACAGCAACAACAGCAACAACAACAACAACAACAACAACAACAACAACAACAACTAGTAATATGTAGGCTACACTCTACAGAGGATATTACACAAGAGTTTTTAATGTTAACTCTAGATGGTCAATATCTTTTCTTTGCAATTATATCGAAAACTAAAATGAAGATAGAATACCTTTACCTTATAAAGCTGCCATACCAGTGGGGGACGATATAAACTTTTGTGTGATACTATTTAAGACACAAATGCTGCCATTTATCCTTTACCCCTTCAACACAAGGACGCCTTTTCTACAGTTTATTCTGGCTGATAGTTGATGACTTTATGCAGTTATGAAGGACCAGTTTTATTCAGATGGTTTATTGAGATATTAATTCGTGCTGAAAGGGTTAATAGATTCTGTACTGCAATGCTTTCTCTATGCACGTCAGAGCTAAACATGTGCTGCACTGCGGCATAGCATCAATTATTTGCATATAAACAAGATATTTCTGGCTGAACCACAATATGAACAATATCGGCAACCTCGTAACTATTTAGTCTACTCAAATATATTAGTTTTACACTGATACGCAGCACACGCCAAATTCTAAAGATTAAATTTTCATTACGATACTCTCTCAGACTGAATTGAATCTTATTTATTCTTCAACTAATGTCTGCAGTATGGGAGTTCATTATTATTATTATTATTACTATAATTATTATTATTTGTCGCACTTACCTCACAAGCATCCCTCTTTCCTTCAGCATAGCCTGCACACATCATAATCTTGGGTATGGTGACCAGCCCTCCCCTCGCCAGGAACATCTTAACACAGTCCTCATTGCTTACCACAGGCACCTCTACCTCTTGCATTCGTGCATGGAGGGGGCCGTCTTCAAGAGAAACACGAAATACATATAAACTAATCCAGCATTCGTGTGCTTTATTAGTTAGTCATCCTTCAGTACAGTCGTGCTAATAAGTCATGTTTATTTTTAGTAATTAAGGGATGGGGTCACTAGGAACGGAACGTAAGTGATGTCTCGGCATCAAATATGTTTTGATCAATAATTGGTATCAGCAATATCTAAGCTTCATTCCATCATATCGATTGAAATATACAAGCATGTTCTTACACTTAACCACCCTATTCAACATCTAACAGACATTAATACAGCACAGAGCGAGCCAAACGTAATAACAGCTGGGACATGACTTATTAGCGCGACCGTCCAAGCCCCAGCACTGGGGAACGATGTTGCTGAAGGATTAATTCTTCATCTTTATTAACTCACCATTCAGTACAAGTTTCAACAGTTTGTCGAACGCTGTTGCTGAAGGTAATTAAAAAATAGAAAATGAAGAACCAAATGGGCGCTAGAAAATAATACCATAGTTAGTCCTCTTAAATATCGTTACAGAAAACGAGTGAATTGGAGGCGATCAAAGAAAACTTAAAATATAAGGGGTAACTCACCTCACACGAATCTTTTTTACCGCCTTCATGGCCCGCACAAATGAAGATGTTTGGAATGTGTTCGACATATCCAGCCACTCTATACATTGCCTCACAGTCGGTGTTGCTTATGACTGGGACGGGAACCTTCTGCATCACAGATGGAAGAGGACCGTCTGTCAAGGGAGAGGGAAAGTCGAAGGGAGGGAGCGTTAGTAGTGTCAAGCTGTAGTAGCCTGTCGTCTCGTTCTCTGTCTAACCCACGATATACAAACACACAGTATAATAAATACAACAGGCGTTGGTTCTTTCTTTTAATCAGATTATATTGTTTTGATAATCTCTTCAGGCAACGGATCCTGTCTCTATTTTGTGGCTAACTTTACAAGATACCGTAAAATGGCCTAACTTCGGTCAAGGGGTATACTTCGGACAATTCTGGATACAAATATATTAGCTACAGTTATGGAAAAATGGCTCTGCATTATGGAAGAACACCACAGACATACTTGTTTTTCCATAACATCATGTATTTATCCTCCCATAACTGTGGTTCAATATATTATTTTCCAGAATGTACAACTTTATCTCCCCGTCCAAAGTTACCTCATTTTACCGGTACCTTGTGTGCTTGTATATCGTCTTATCACCCCTAACTAGTCACTCTGTCTGTCCATACCGCTAACACTTACAAGATACCAGTACATGTTTTATTAATTTACATACTCAATCATCATAACTATACACAAAACTATATTAATAAGGGTATTCAATTATCACTTAACGCACAATGAAGAACAAACAAGATGCTAAGCTAATGTGCAGCTAAAATATTTACAACAGAAATGGAGATGAGAGGCAAGACCAGGAGCAAGAGACGGCTTGGCTAGATCCATATACGAAATAGGAGTTCATAACTTGGGTAGCTGATGTATGGGCGTTTATATTTATCCACTGAACTTGATCTGGCCAAATTGGGTTATTATTATAAATTTGTATGCATTTTACATATTTCGGGAACTTGTATTATTCAACTATATACAGCTAATACCAAGTCAAGATTTGGATGTTAAGAGAATGATGTTTGAGATAATCAATTCAATGTAACGTATATCTTTTCATGCACAGGGTTTTTCAAGCGCAGTATTGTAGTGTTTTCTGTATATAATTTGTCAAGTCCAACGAGATATTTAATTAGAGCAGGACATTGATGAATACTATTAGAACATTCTATTGTCTGCTTCAAGAGAGTAAAACACCATTACATTTCCTATGTGTCTCTCTTCTATTATTCTTTGCATACTATTAATGACTTCCATAATCTATGCTCCATTTTCCTTATCTTATGAGCTTCAGGATTTTCGTTCATCATTTTAGATTGGTCATTGACTTAAAGACTTTCAAAATATGCGCAACCAATCAGGATAGGAGGCAGTGAGATCCATCTTAGCCAATCATACCGGTAATCTAAAATGGCTCCAATCAAAGGAGTTCAAGATCCTTGGGGTTTGTACAGTCACAGTCAGTAATGTTTATGCAGATTAAACTGTCTCAGGCTGAATTGAATCTTCTTATTTAATCTCCACACTTAATGCCTATATTTTATTTCAGGCTTTGGGAACGAGGGTTTGTTACAAGTTACAAGTTAATTTAATTTTTGTTAGATGCAGTTTTTACCACCATACACTCCCTGCTCAAGAGCGGGGCTTGGGTTGGTACCCTGATGTTTCAGGGACTTCAGTGGACAGTTGCCACAGATTGCTAGGCCGTACCGTCCACCAACAGCGCTGTCGTCTTCCAATAACGCACACTGGCTGGCCCATGCCTCGAACCCTCGACCTCTCGGTTTACTGGCGAATGCTCGACAAATCACGCAATGGCCTGTGGTTTTTGTTTACAGTAAGATTAGCAGTACACGCTTGTCTTGTCACATTAAAGGGTGCCATCTTTGTTACATAGGTTCTCAAGTCACTCTCTGGTCATCTGTCAGAGTCGTGAGTGCAGGAGGGAGGGACAGAAGGGTCGAAGGTGAGAGGGAATAAACAGAGAAGGAATAACATAATAATACTCACTCCAGGGGAAGGAAGTGATAGACATGCCACGAAGAACAATAATAAACAGAAAAGGAATAACATAATAACACTCACTCCAGGACAAAGTAGTGATAGACATGCCACGAAGAACAATAATAAACAGAAAAGGAATATCATAATAACACTCACTCCAGGACAAGGTAGTGATAGACATGCCACGAAGAACAATAATAAACAGAGAAGGAATATCATAATAACACTCACTCCAGAGGAAGGTAGTGATAGACATGCCACGAAGAACACTATTTACCAATATTTGTTTATGTTTGCCATGCACAAATGGATGAAATAAGTTAATAAAATGTATGGTATAATATAGTCATGCATGAAGTGACTAAGATGCTATTATTGTGTTGTTGTTTTTATACACCAACCAACTTCACATCTAAACTCAATTAATGAAATCAACAAATACATGTGGCACTCCAAGGACTCGAACCCAGGATACTCCCATCGAAATTCCGCTCACTATGCATTACGCTATCAAGACTATAAACTATATACAACCCACAGACAACATATAATACTGTACATGAACAACAAATAATATAGCGATTTCAACATATTAATAGAGGAGATATATACAAGTATTTCAACAATGATATCAACCGAAATGTGTATAATTGATGTATGTATGAGCAATGCACATATGAGTGAGTAGATGAGTAGATTAGTGGATTAGTATCATCATAACATATATTTATACATAATCTGTTTTTGCAGAAATAGTTATATTATATTAAGGGGGTGACCTGCTTTTTTTCTAATTTTCTCTCTTTCTCTGGCTTGTATCCATTCCGTCCCATTCAGCCTACTGTTTTAAGACGTTTACCCCCATCCAGGTGTCAGTATTTTCCCGCGAGCCAGCATATACATATATACGTGTTTTACAGCAAGTTAAATTTGTACGGTACATTTTTCGATAGAAAAATGTCTTCGGCGAAACCGGATTTCTCCAGACAATGCAGGCTCGCTATCGCTCGCTAGGAAGAAATCGACACCTGAATGGGGATAAAAGTCTTAAAACAGTTGGCTGAATGGGGCCGAATGGATACAAGCTAGAGAAAGAGAGAAAAGGAGATAAAGATAAAAAAAAAAAAAAAAAAAAAACGGTGACACCCCCCCACCCCCCCCCTTAACCCTTTCAGTATTGGAGGACGCATTGCTTCCTTCTATTCTGGCTATCATTAAGCGATTTTATTCAGCCTAGCAAGGATCTGTTGGGAGTTAGGACGTTTACGGAGATTGCTTATGCCTTATTTTAAGTTTTCTACGTTAGGTTTAATAGGATAGGTTAGATTTGATATGGAGTATTTTATTTAGATCTAATAAAAACATATATATATATATATATATATATATATATATATATATATATATATATATATACTGTACTTGTTAGCATGCATAATTAACGTTTGTACCGATAAACACACCGTCGCTTACATGTGTGTGTGTGTGTGTGTGTGTGTGTGTGTGTGTGTGTGTGTGTGTGTGTGTGTGTGTGTGTGTGTGTGTATATATGTGTTCTACTGGTCTTTTATAAGCTACGGTAGTTCAAACACACCCACCTTTCACTCTAGTATTGTCTTGGGAGTGTGAATAAACTCCATTCACTCTTAGACAATAACAGGGACTCACTATGCTGCATAAAATCTCCTAATGGTGGCCAGCCTTTATAACAACAACAATGTAAGCTGATGAAAGGGTTAAATAAGTTTCATATGGCCATTCCCTTTTAAGTAAGGGGAATTTTTTTAGTTGATTCCCTAGACTTCCATCAAGCTTAAAATTACTCCCCCTAGACCCCCTTTCAAGATAAATTTGTACATTTTTCGGTAGAAAAATTTCCCGGCTGAAAGCCGGTTCCTCTTATATTACAGGCTCGCTATCGCTCGCCAGGACAAAATCGACACCTACATGGCACGAAAGGTCTTAAAATTGACAGAAATGGGTCGAAATTTCTTAAAATCGTCAAAATAATGGGGCGAACGTCTTAAAATTAGAAAAGCAATGGGGCTAAACATGAGGGAGAAAGGGGTCCAGAAAAAAATCTCAAGTGGAAATCTGCCCTTAACAACCCTTTGACTCTCACCTGTATACTCCCTAAGCTGCACCATATCGCCTAATGATGGCCAGAACATTATTGAACACAATAGATACGTATCTTATAATACAAAGTAAACACACACACACACACACACACACACACACACACACACACACACACACACACACACACACACACACACACACACATAAACATATATTAAGGGGAGGTATTTAGTTTGTTCCCTAGACCGCCATCAAGCTTAAAATTACACCCCCTTGAGTCCCTTTCAAGATAAATTTGTACATTTTTCGGTAGAAAACTGTCCCGGCCGAAGGCCGGTTCCTCTTTAATTACAGGCTCGCTATCGCTCGCCAGGATAAAATCGACACCTGAATGACACGAAAGGTCTTAATATGGGGTGAAAGTTCTTAAAATCGTTAAACTAATGGGGCGAACGTTTTATAATATCAAAAGCAATGGGGCTAAACATGAGGGTGAAAGGGGTCAAGACAAAAATCCCTCAAGTGGAGATCTCCCCTTAAAAGCAAAAACAATACAAAAATAAACATTATTAATAAATAAACAAAAACACAATAGGAACTGAGACGGCTAAATTAGTATACCGGTATCTCCAAAAATGTTCTTCAAGGTATTTCCTAACCTTTATATAATCAACCCGTGACGTAACCTAATTTGCATACAATCGTCTATGTAAAGCAGATATGAAAATAGAATGACTTTGCCGATACTGTACCGGTTAATAAAAAATAAATAAATCGTAGTTACCGGTACTGAAAAGGCTAAATAAATGCCTTCCATATTTTCAAGGTTTCTATAAGGGTTAATGAAAAGAATCCAACTTATTGAAATGGCTAAATAAATGTGTCTAATATTTTCAAGGTTTCTATAAGGGTTAATGAAAAAGAATCGAACTTATTGAAATGGCTAAATAAATGTGTCCAATATTTTCAAGGTTTCTATAAGGGTTCATAAAAAAAGAATCGTAGGTATTGAAAAGGGTATATAGAAAAGGAAAGAAAGCAACAACAAAAATCCAATATTTCAACTAACCTTCATATAATCTACCCCAGCCCGTGACGTAGCCGGTTCTGTTGAGGTAGGTGAAGTCGTCTTGAGGGATACAGATGGGGATGATGTTCGGTTGGAAGTTCACGGGTTCGTAGAATCTAGTTAACGAATCCGAGTATAGGTCAGTAGGGGGTAGGGGGGGGGGGGGGGGGGGGAGTAGGGGATACGAGTAGTAGTAATAGTTGTACCCTAGGCTGCCTGGATTTGATTCTAACTACCTCCAGATGATTCTATTTGATTCTAACTACCTCCAGATGATTCTATTTGATTCTAACTACCTCCAGATGATTCTATTTGATTATAACTACCTCCAGATGATTCTATTTGATTCTAACTACCTCCAGATGATTCTAACTACCTCCAGATGATTCTATTTGATTCTAACTACCTCCAGATGATTCTATTTGATTCTAACTACCTCCAGATGATTCTAACTACCTCCAGATGATTCTATTTGATTATAACTACCTCCAGATGATTCTATTTGATTCTAACTACCTCCAGATGATTCTATTTGATTCTAACTACCGGTACCTGCAGATGATTCTATTCACACAAGGAATTACAAATGGGAACCTTGATCTCACTTAAGTAATAAGTAACACCCCGTTCTTTAACATTGATATCAATTACAAACCCCAATGTACTTGAATAAACTAATGAATGTGGGAATTTGACTCTTATAATTACTCCAACCTGATGGTAACAAAGGCTTTAAAGTATCCCCAATAGGCTCAACACAGCTAACTCAAAGAAAACTGCAGAGGTTGAAGTAACTAAACTAAAGGTTTGTAAATACCCCTGATGGTAACAAAGGCTTTAAAGTATCCCTAATAGGCTCAACACAGCTAACTCAAAGACAACTGCAGAGGTTGAAGTAACTAAACTAAAGGGTTGTAAATACCCCTGATGGTAATAAAGGCTTTCTATGTCGGAGAGGGTTAATTCCCACATCTGTTGCAGCCAATGCTGTTTCTTCACCACAAACTAATTAAAGCATATGGCCCTCCCGGGATTCGAACTCGGGACACCACACCCAGAACATAAGCACCTACACAACATCTCCATCTCACCTAAGTAACGCCAGATCATACTCAAAGGTCCTGGCATCGAAGCTGGGGTGCGTGGCGATAATCTGCACCTTACGCTCGACGAAGGGGTAGGGTTCGTCGGCTCGATCTAGGTCGAACTCTCCCAGACGCAAGAGTAACTCCTCAGGCTGGACACTGGAGGAGGAGAGGACGGGTTAAGGGGAGGTTTCCACTTGAGGGATATTTTTCTTGACCCCTTTCTCCCTCATGGTTAGCCCCATTGCTCTTGATATCTTAAGACGTTCGCCCCATTATTTTGGCGATTTTAATAACTTTTGCCCCATTTCTGTCAATTTTAAGACTTTTCGTGCCATTTAGGTGTCGATTTTTCCTGGCGAGCGATAGCGAGCCTGTAACTTAAGAGGAATCAGCCTTTGGCCGGGACATTTTTCTACCGAAAAATGTACATATTTATCTTGAAAGGGGGTCTAGGGGTTGTAATTTTAAGCTTGATGGAGGTCTAAGCAACACACTAGAAACCTCCCCTTAATGCACTGGAGGAGGAGAGTAGTAGTAGTAGTAGTAGTAGTAGTAGTAGTAGTAGTAGTAGTAGTAGTAGTAGTAATATCTGATGCTTGTAAAATAAAATGTATGAACAATATTAAATACAAATCAATGTAGTAGTAGTAATCCACAATGATGAGTCTGAGTGCTGACCCCGGAATAGTAAGTAGCTGAATGACTACCAAGTCGGACGCTTTGATGACTGTTCTGACCTGGTTTAGGGTCCAAAGAGGGGATGCACAGGCTGAGTGGTTTATAAAAAATAATTTATAAAAAAAAAAATAAAAAAACGAAAAAATTAAAAGTAGTAGTAGTAGTAGTAGTAGTAGTAGTAGTAGTAGTAGTAGTAGTAGTAGTAGTAGTACCAGTAGTAGTAGTAGTAGTAGTAGTATATATATTTATTTTGGGAATTTGTGTTTTTGATGATTATAATAACAATATCGATATTTTTGTCTTGTGTTAATATGATTGATTTGAATATTAGAATAATGACAATGATGACAAGTGTGTTATGTGGTACGTACTCTTCGACACAGTGAGCCGCGGTAATGGCCCAATTCTCGTTGACCAGCGCTGCGCCGCATTTGTGTAGGAAGGTCACTTGGCGCCATTGTCGTAGGGATACCTGCACAGGGGACAGTGTTAATAAGGGGAGATTTACACTTGCGGGATTTCTTTCTGGACCCCCCTTTCTCCCTCATGTTTAGCCCCATTGTTTTTGAGATTTTAAGACGTTCGCCCTAGTAGTTTGAAAATTTTAAGACATTTTGCCCCATTTCTGTCAATTTTAAGATCTTTCGTGCCATTAAGGTGTCGATTTTTTCCTGGCGAGCGATAGCGAGCCTGTAATTTAAGAGCAACCGGCCTCCGGCCCAGACATTTTTCTACCGAAAAATGTACACATTTATCTTGAAAGGGGGTCAAGGGGGTTTAATTTTAAGTTTGATGGAGGTTAAGGTAATAAACTAAAAACCTCCCCTTAAGTGAGATAAACTGTAGCCTTGTAATGGGTAGACGTCCTTGCTAAGCTATATAATGCAAAATACGTCACCAGTACAGAAGGGGTTAAACCTATCAATTATTATTGGTTGTTTTTCCCACCACCACCAACCCCCCCACTTCACCTCTAAAACACCATTAATGCAATCAACAAATACATGTGGCACTCCCAGGGACTCGAACCTAGGCTACTCACATCGAAATTCCGCGCACTTACGCATTTACGCTATCAAGACAATACGCACTTTAACACTTTATTCTGGCTTTTATCATTTTAGGAAGATTATGTTGGGAATTATAAGGGTGAAAGGTATTTTAATTAAGGGGGGTCATCTGCTTTTTTTTTTTTTCCCTAGCTCTCCTTTTCTCTCTTGCTTTGGCTTGTATCCATTCGGTCCCATTCTGCCAACTGTTTTAAGACGTTTATCCCCATCCAGGTGTTAATTTCATCCTGGCGAGCGACAGCGAGCCAGCATTGTATGGAGAAATCCGGCTTCGCCGGAGACATTTTTCTATCGAAAAATGTACAAATTTAGCTTGCTGTCAAAACAAAAATATATACTGTATATGCTGGCTCGCTACCGCTCGCCAGGAAAATATTGACACCTGGATGGGGTAAACGTCTTAAAACAGTAGGCTGAATGGGGCCGAATGAATACAAGCCAAAGAGAGAGGGAGAGAAAGAGAACAAAAAAGCGAGGTGGGCTCCCTTAACTCACCTCAACTATATATCCAGGTTGCATAGAAAACAGAAAACTCAAATTAGTGTTTGTAAGAGAACGGTAAGAGTAAGTTTGTGAACTACTTTAACCCTTTGAGTACCAGCGACGTGTACAGGCCTAATGCAGCTTAGAAAGGACCTGTGGTAGTTAAAAGGGTAGGTTGAGATCGTTTGAAGCCTTAATATTGCTAAAGGTCCTTCCTAAGCTGCATAACATCGTCTAATGGTTGCCAGAATATTATGAAAAAGACGTCCCTGGTACTGTTCGGGTTAAAAGCTTGAAATGATGAACATTGCTAAGTGTTCATTATGTTATTATATATGTTGTGTACCAAGTAGTGATCACAAACACTACTAAATATCATTACAGTCTATAACATGGAGACTGATAGTTTTAGGATAGGAATTTAGATAGGAATAGTTTTGAATGCAGTTATTGTAGTGGGCTACTTTATGCCAGGATTATTTCCTATATACCAAGTTTATAAAGCTTGAATAATGAAGTACAAAACAATATATATATATATACAGATAACCCCTATGAGCTGACCTGCCATGGCCACTCCCCGAAGGACGCCTCGTTGCCTCCCACAATCCTCTTGGTCGGGTACACTGGTCGCCCACAGACTAGGGGGAGAACATAGGGAGGTTAAGAGATACATCTTCAACTAGCTGTCTTATGGTTAGGTTTTACAAATCAGATTTAGGCACATTTACAATTACTCGTATATGCATTCAGTTGTAGATATATCTCCTGACTCCATATAAGGTGGCCAAAACAATTTCCTTTTTTGAGATTCTACAAATTAAAAGGAAGCCTATCTATAAGAATAAAAATACTCACTGTCTTCATATTTTGAGTTGTTCAGCCTATTAAGAAGTTCGTCTTCAACTGATGGTGCCAAAGTTGTTTCTTCTGCAGACGACATTTCACTTCCGCCTTCGTTTACTGTTGGTTTTTCTGTTGCCTCTGCACTGCCGTCTCCTTGTTCTGAGCTAGGTCTCTCAGTCATCAACTCTTCTGTGCTGTCACTTCCGCCGGGAATCTCAATGATCGTTGGTTTCTGTGTCGTTTTTGTTATGATTTCTGAGGATGATGGACCCGGGAAGATGATTGAGATCATTCCGGTTGTTGTTGGTTCTTCGGTGGTAGTGGTGGGTGTTTGTGTGGTAGGTGGTGGCTGTGGAGTGGTGGATTCTGTAGTGGATGAGCTTGGTTGTGCTACAATTATTGTTGTTGGGTCACCTTCACTGGGAATGATAGTTGTATCAGGAGCTGGGGCTTGGGTAGTTACTGGCGAAGATGGCTTAGCAGGGCTTAGAGTGGTTTCAGGAACTGGTGAGGCTTGGGTAGTTACTGGCGAAGATGGCTTAGCAGGGCTTAGAGTGGTTTCAGGAACTGGTGAGGCTTGGGTAGTTACTGGCGAAGATGGCTTAGCAGGGCTTAGAGTGGTTTCAGGAACTGGTGAGGCTTGGGTAGTTACTGGTGAAGATGGCTTAGCAGGGCTTAGAGTGGTTTCAGGAACTGGTGAGGCTTGGGTAGTTACTGGTGAAGAGGGCTTAGCAGGGCTTAGAGTGGTTTCAGGAACTGGTGAGGCTTGGGTAGTTACTGGTGAAGATGGCTTAGCAGGGCTTAAAGTGGTTTCAGGAACTGGTGAGGCTTGGGTAGTTACTGGTGAAGAGGGCTTAGCAGGGCTTAGAGTGGTTTCAGGAACTGGTGAGGCTTGGGTAGTTACTGGCGAAGAGGGCTTAGCAGGGCTTAGAGTGGTTTCAGGGTCAGCAGAGCCAGCTGGGAAAAGGGTAGTTACAAAGGCAGGTGGTTTAGGTGGTGCAAGGGTTGTGACAGGAACAGATGGTGCAAAAGTCGTGACAGGGAAAGGGAACAATGTTGTCTTGGTGTCACCCGGAGATACATCCGAGTCACTTGATTCTGTTGTGACAGGAACAAATGGTGCAAAAGTCGTGACAGGGAAAGGGAACAATGTTGTCTTGGTGTCACCCGGAGATACATCCGAGTCACTTGATTCTGTTGTTTCATTGGACTCTTCACTTCCATCCTGACTGGAGGGGATTATGGTTGAAGACTCGGGTTGAAGGGATCCATCACCACTGCCAGGGAAAGAGATAGACTCTCCATCTTCACCCTCTGCCTGAATAGAGATTGTTGTAGTCTCTTGGCCTGCTGCATCTTCTGGAGATGTGACTGCTGTCGGTGAGTCGGTGGTAGTGAGGGAGTCATTGGGTTCAGTAGCAGGAGCAATGACCGGGGTGGCCGAGTCAATATCTGGGCTTGTGGGTGTTGAGTCAGGGAGTGATGAGTCTGACTCGCCCTCGGTTGTCTGACCGTCAGTGGGAGGCTCCATCGGTCCAAGGTTATCGGTGGGTACGGCTCCTGGTATCTGAGGTTTCTGGGTCGATCCTGTTTCACCCTGCGTGTCACTTCCAGGAACTTGCGGTCCAAGATTATCGGTGGGAACGGCTCCTGGTATCTGGGGTTTCTGGGTCGATCCTGCTCCACCCTGCGTGTCACTTCCAGGAGCCTGGCCTGTTTCACTACCAGATTCTTGACCGGTTCCTGTTCCAGCTCCAGATTCCTGACCAGTACCAGTACCAGTTCCAGCACCTGATTCCTGACCAGTTCCAGTTCCAGCACCAGATTCCTGACCAGTTCCAGTACCAGTACCAGTTCCAGTTCCAGATTCCTGACCAGTTCCAGTTCCAGCACCTGATTCCTGACCAGTTCCAGTTCCAACTCCAGAATCCTGACCAGTTCCAGTTCCAGCTCCAGCTCCAGCTCCAGATTCCTGACCAGTACCAGTACCAGTTCCAGTTCCAGCACCTGATTCCTGACCAGTACCAGTACCAGTTCCAGATTCCTGACCAGTTCCAGTTCCAGCACCAGATTCCTGACCAGTACCAGTACCAGTTCCAGCACCAGATTCCTGACCAGTTCCAGCACCAGATTCCTGACCAGTACCAGTACCAGTTCCAGCACCAGATTCCTGACCAGTAACAGTACCAGTTCCAGCACCAGATTCCTGACCAGTACCAGTTCCAGCACCAGATTCCTGACCAGTACCAGTTCCAGTTCCAGCACCTGATTCCTGACCAGTACCAATTCCAGTACCAGTTCCAGCACCAGATTCCTGACCAGTACCAGTTCCAGCACCAGATTCCTGACCAGTACCAATACCAGTTCCAGCACCAGATTCCTGACCAGTACCAGTTCCAGCACCAGATTCCTGACCAGTACCAGTTCCACTTCCAGATCCAGATTCCTGACCAGTACCAATACCAGTTCCAGATTCCTGACCAGTACCAATACCAGTTCCAGATTCCTGACCAGTACCAGTTCCAGATTCCTGACCAGTACCAGTTCCAGTTCCAGATTCCTGACCAGCACCAGATTCCTGACCAGTTCCAGTTCCAGATCCAGATTCCTGACCAGTACCAGTTCCAGCACCTGATTCTTGACCAGTACCAGTACCAGTTCCAGCACCTGATTGCTGACCAGTGCCAGTACCAGTTCCAGTTCCAGATTCCTGACCAGTACCAGTTCCAGCACCCGATTCCTGACCAGTACCAGTTCCAGCACCTGATTCCTGACCAGTACCAGTTCCAGCTCCAGATTCCTGACCAGTTCCAGTTCCAGCTCCAGATTCCTGACCAGTTCCAGTTCCAGCACCAGATTCCTGACCAGTACCAGTTCCAGCACCTGATTCCTGACCAGTACCAGTTCCAGTACCAGTTCCAGCTCCAGATTCCTGACCAGTTCCAGTTCCAGCTCCAGATTCCTGACCAGTTCCAGTTCCAGCTCCAGATTCCTGACCAGTTCCAGTTCCAGCACCAGATTCCTCACCGCTTCCTTCTCCAGTTCCAGATTCCTGACTAGTTCCAGTTCCATCACCAGATTCCTGACCGGTTACTGCACCAGTGCCAGATCCCTCACTAGTTCCAGTTTCTGTCTCTTGGTCTGTTCCTGTTTCACTTCCAGAATCCTGTTCAGCTCCTGCCCCACTTCCAGATCCTTGACTTGTTCCACTGTCTGGTGTCTGTCCTGTTCCGGTTTCTGAATCAGTTTCTTGACTGGATCCAGAATCTGTTCCACTGGTTCCACTTTCAGCTCCAGTTTCCTGACTAGACCCTGATTCAGATCCAGACTGGTCACCAGTCCCGCTTCCACTTTCAGTTTCACTCCCTGAATCTTGAGCTGTGTCTGTTTCACTTTCAGTTTCTTGATCTGTTCCTGCATCAGTTTCAGATTCTTCACCAGTTCCTGTTTCAGTCTGAGAGCCCTGGTCAGTTCCTGGTACTACTCCTGAGCCTTGACTAGTGCCACTACCAGAGTCTGGGCTTGTTCCTTCACTGGTTCCAGCTTGAGTTTCTGAATCTGTTTCTTGACTCGTTCCAGTTGCTATTCCAGATGTGGATTCTTGACCTGTACTTGTTTGTGATCCACCTCCTTCCACTGACCCAACATCTACCTCCGCCGAGCCCCCTCCCTCCCCCATCATGACACTTCCCCCTGCCCCCACCACAGGGCCCCCTCCCTCGGCCCCCACCACCAGCATGCCACCCTCCAGGTTGCCGTCCTGCACCTCGTTGGTCACTGTTGGGGGCAGCGTGGGCCTCACGGACTTCATCTGACAGCATGATCCGAAGTAGAACCTGTCCAGAGGAGGCATTGATGCTTTAGAGAGAGCACTAATATTGTGATAAAAATATATTTAATATTCAATACCAAAAATATATTACTACTAGATACTAAAGTAGAACCTGTCCAGAGAGTTATTTAATGCCTTCGATGGGCCACTGATGTAATCAATATAAACGCACATGCATGTTTGCCCCAACACGTCCACTAACCTGTCAATGCACGTGCCAAGATGAGTGCCATTGCTCTTCATACAGTCCCAGGCGAACATACACACACCCGTAGCGCCGCCCTTAGAGACACACGGTAGCGGCCGGATGTTGCGACCGTAGCCTGCGGAAGGAAGAGTACAAGTTAATGTTTGGTTTAGTTATATGTGTTATTTGTGTGTCATTTGTTTCAGTAATTCAGTATTTTGGGATGGAAGAGTGGAAGTTGATATTTGGATTATTAGTTATAGCCTATATGTTATTTTTGTCTCATTTGTTTCAGTAATTCAGTAGGTTGGGAAGGAAGAGAGGAAGTTAATAGTTGTATTAGATTAATAAAGGGTAATATACTCTTTAATTGTTATATACAGTATATATATTATAAACAGACGAGGTTAAAGGCAATAGCAGTTTCAGCATTCAGGATTTTATTGTTATAGCTTTCAATAGTTCTAACAATTTTCCTCTGGGGTTCAGAGATGAGGTACAACAGGTTAGCAAAATTCATGGTGGATCCAACGTTTCACAAGTAAACATCTTGCATCTTCAGGGAAGGAGAGGTAATGATTAGAATAGGGACAAAGCATCTCTGAACCCCAGAGGAAAATTGTTAGAACTATTGAAAGCTATAACAATAAAATCCTGAAGCTGAAACTGCTATTGCCTTTAACCTCGTCTGTTTAAAAGAGAATCTATTACCTGGCTATACTAACATATATATTATACCGTACATATCTGGGCTATAATTTTGGTTTGTATTGTCTCGTTTGCGTCCACTGCTGATTCAAATGGGTGCTTTACCATTTATGCTCATGACTACTGTATACCTATAATAAAGGGATAACATTGCGTCATCTGATTGAAAGCATTAACTCCTTCATTACAGGTGACATCTTCTTAATATTTTCTAGCAACGATTAGACGATTTTGTGCAGTTTTTAAAGGGCCTCCAGCAATTAAAAGGCTTCGAAATATCTCACTTAATCCTTTTACTACCACAGAGCCTTCTTAATCTGCACAACATCGTCTAAATATAGCTAGAATACAGTTATAAAGACGTCACCGGTACAGAAGAGGTTAATCAACACTCCCTAATGAGCAAGCAGACGTGCAAGATCCCCCAATGAACCCAACACAGAATATAAACTCCTCCCACCCATCAACACTCCCTAATGAGCAACAAGACGTGCAAGATCCCCCAATGAACCCAACACAGAGAATATAAACTCCTCCCACCCATCAACACTCCCTAATGAGCAAGCAGACGTGCAAGATCCCCCAATGAACCCAACACAGAGGATATAAACTCCTCCCACCCATCAACACTCCCTAATGAGCAAGCAGACGTGCAAGATCCCCCAATGAACCCAACACAGAGGATATAAACTCCTCCCACCCATCAACACTCCCTAATGAGCAAGCAGACGTGCAAGATCCCCCAATGAACCCAACACAGAGGATATAAACTCCTCCCACCCATCAACACTCCCTAATGAGCAAGCAGACGTGCAAGATCCCCCAATGAACCCCAACACAGAGAATATAAACTCCTCCCACCCATCAACACTCCCTAATGAGCAAGCAGACGTGCAAGATCCCCCAATGAACCCAACACAGAGAATATAAACTCCTCCCACCCATCAACACTCCCTAATGAGCAAGCAGACGTGCAAGATCCCCCAATGAACCCAACACAGAGGATATAAACTCCTCCCACCCATCAACACTCCCTAATGAGCAAGCAGACGTGCAAGATCCCCCAATGAACCCAACACGGAGAATATAAACTCCTCCCACCCATCAACACTCCCTAATGAGCAACAAGACGTGCAAGATCCCCCAATGAACCCAACACAGAGGATATAAAACTCCTCCCACCCATCAACACTCCCTAATGAGCAACAAGACGTGCAAGATCCCCCAATGAACCCAACACAGAGGATATAAACTCCTCCCACCCATCAACACTCCCTAATGAGCAAGCAGACGTGCAAGATCCCCCAATGAACCCAACACAGAGAATATAAACTCCTCCCACCCATCAACACTCCCTAATGAGCAAGCAGACGTGCAAGATCCCCCAATGAACCCAACACAGAGGATATAAACTCCTCCCACCCATCAACACTCCCTAATGAGCAAGCAGACGTGCAAGATCCCCCAATGAACCCAACACAGAGGATATAAACTCCTCCCACCCATCAACACTCCCTAATGAGCAAGCAGACGTGCAAGATCCCCCAATGAACCCAACACAGAGGATATAAACTCCTCCCACCCATCAACACTCCCTAATGAGCAAGCAGACGTGCAAGATCCCCCAATGAACCCAACACAGAGGATATAAACTCCTCCCACCCATCAACACTCCCTAATGAGCAAGCAGACGTGCAAGATCCCCCAATGAACCCAACACAGAGGATATAAACTCCTCCCACCCATCAACACTCCCTAATGAGCAAGCAGACGTGCAAGATCCCCCAATGAACCCAACACAGAGGATATAAACTCCTCCCACCCATCAACACTCCCTAATGAGCAAGCAGACGTGCAAGATCCCCCAATGAACCCAACACAGAGGATATAAACTCCTCCCACCCATCAACACTCCCTAATGAGCAAGCAGACGTGCAAGATCCCCCAATGAACCCAACACAGAGGATATAAACTCCTCCCACCCATCAACACTCCCTAATGAGCAAGCAGACGTGCAAGATCCCCCAATGAACCCAACACAGAGGATATAAACTCCTCCCACCCATCAACACTCCCTAATGAGCAAGCAGACGTGCAAGATCCCCCAATGAACCCAACACAGAGGATATAAACTCCTCCCACCCATCAACACTCCCTAATGAGCAAGCAGACGTGCAAGATCCCCCAATGAACCCAACACAGAGGATATAAACTCCTCCCACCCATCAACACTCCCTAATGAGCAAGCAGACGTGCAAGATCCCCCAATGAACCCAACACAGAGGATATAAACTCCTCCCACCCATCAACACTCCCTAATGAGCAACCAGACGTGCAAGATCCCCCAATGAACCCAACACAGAGGATATAAACTCCTCCCACCCATCAACACTCCCTAATGAGCAAGCAGACGTGCAAGATCCCCCCAATGAACCCAACACAGAGGATATAAACTCCTCCCACCCATCAACACTCCCTAATGAGCAAGCAGACGTGCAAGATCCCCCAATGAACCCAACACAGAGGATATAAACTCCTCCCACCCATCAACACTCCCTAATGAGCAAGCAGACGTGCAAGATCCCCCAATGAACCCAACACAGAGGATATAAACTCCTCCCACCCATCAACACTCCCTAATGAGCAAGCAGACGTGCAAGATCCCCCAATGAACCCAACACAGAGGATATAAACTCCTCCCACCCATCAACACTCCCTAATGAGCAAGCAGACGTGCAAGAAGATCCCCCAATGAACCCAACACAGAGGATATAAACTCCTCCCACCCATCAACACTCCCTAATGAGCAAGCAGACGTGCAAGATCCCCCAATGAACCCAACACAGAGGATATAAACTCCTCCCACCCATCAACACTCCCTAATGAGCAAGCAGACGTGCAAGATCCCCCAATGAACCCAACACAGAGGATATAAACTCCTCCCACCCATCAACACTCCCTAATGAGCAAGCAGACGTGCAAGATCCCCCAATGAACCCAACACAGAGGATATAAACTCCTCCCACCCATCAACAATCCCTAATGAGCAAGCAGACGTGCAAGATCCCCCAATGAACCCAACACAGAGGATATAAACTCCTCCCACCCATCAACACTCCCTAATGAGCAAGCAGACGTGCAAGATCCCCCAATGAACCCAACACAGAGGATATAAACTCCTCCCACCCATCAACACTCCCTAATGAGCAAGCAGACGTGCAAGATCCCCCAATGAACCCAACACAGAGGATATAAACTCCTCATCCACCCATGAGCAAGCAGACTCCCTAATGAGCAAGCAGACGTGACTCCCGTGCAAGATCCCCCAATGAACCCAACACAGAGGATATAAACTCCTCCCACCCATCAACACTCCCTAATGAGCAAGCAGACGTGCAAGATCCCCCAATGAACCCAACACAGAGGATATAAAACTCCTCCCACCCATCAACACTCCCTAATGAGCAACCAGACGTGCAAGATCCCCCAATGAACCCAACACAGAGGATATAAACTCCTCCCACCCATCAACACTCCCTAATGAGCAACAAGACGTGCAAGATCCCCCAATGAACCCAACACAGAGGATATAAACTCCTCCCACCCATCAACACTCCCTAATGAGCAACAAGACGTGCAAGATCCCCCAATGAACCCAACACAGAGGATATAAAACTCCTCCCACCCATCAACACTCCCTAATGAGCAACAAGACGTGCAAGATCCCCCAATGAACCCAACACAGAGGATATAAACTCCTCCCACCCATCAAACATGCAGTATAACTCATTCCTTTTACTAAACACCTTAAGCTCATCGCCACATTAATTATGGTAGAAAAATTTCCCTGCCAAAGGCCGATTCCTCCTAAAATGACATGCTCGCTATCGCTCGCCAGGAAAAAATCGACACCTAAATGGCACGAAGGGTCCTGAAGACAAGGAAATGGGGTGAAAGGTCATAAAATCCCCAAACTAATGGAACCAACGTCTTAAGCTCTCAAAACTAGTGGGGCTAAACATTAGGGAGAAGGGGGGGCCAGAAAAACGGTCTGTCTCCCCATAATAAAGTTTGTGATGGAATATTGCCAATAAAGATCATCCGTGTGAGTCCGCATTACGTCACAGTCAGGCAATTATGCAATCAATCTCAAGAATGCAAACAATCTGCTTGGGTCTAATTAGCGAGGACGAGAGGCTTGTTAAACGTAAAAACCCTCTTGTAAGTCTTTAAAGAACAGTGTGTGTGTGTATTCACTTGCTTGTTCGTCAAGGGGAATCCACGCAATGCGAGCTAAGCTCATTATTATCGCGCCTCCTTAACTGGGAATGTATTGCGTGAAATGCATGTTAAGTGTTTATGTATCGTTGGGATGGCTGTGGATGTGTGTGTAGTCTGTATTATAGCCAATTGGCGACATCTGGAAACGAAGGCTTAGGGTTAATCTGTACGGTACCCTTCTCACTACGGTACCAGTCTCACCCGAAGGCTTAGGTTGCCCAGTAGCTTAGGTTGACCTATACGATACCCATCTCACCTTGTAACCGATCACCAACCCCAGATGGGACGTCACAACTTCGTCCACTTATACCAGGTTCCTATTTATACTGCTAGGTGAACAGAGGCTACACCGTTAGGAGAGTTGCCCAAATGTCTCTTCCCCGCCCGGGTCTCGAACCCGGGACCTTCTGGTTGTGAGCCAGACGCGCTATCAGTTACGCCACGGGGAGTATTGTGTGTGTGTGTGTGTGTGTGTGTGTGTGTGTGTGTGTGTGTGTGTTCTGAGCTGCTGTACACTGGTTTTGGGAACTAAATTGGAGGACAGATTTTATGCTAAGTAGATATTTTCTCATAAAACTATGACGTGTGGGTGTGTATGTGTGTGTGTGTGTGTGTGTGTGTGTGTGTGTGTGTGTGGGTGTGTGTGTGTGTGTGTTCTGGGCTGCTGTACACTGGTTTTGGGAATTAAATTGGAGGGCAGATTATGCTAAGTAGATATTTTCTCATAAAACTATGATGTACCGGTATGTGTGGGTGTGAGTGTGTGTGTGTGTGTGTGTGTGTGTGTGTGTGTGTGTGTGTGTGTAAGTTCTAGGCTATTGTACACTGATTTTTGGGAATTACATTGGAGGAAAGATTATCTTAAATATATATAAATATATGATCACACACCCACACACACACACACACACACACACACACACACACACACACACACACACACACACACATAAGCTGTGTAGAAGTATTTCACTTGGCTGGCGTGGGGTTAAGAGGATGGATAGTCTATTGGGTTGAATGTAGAGTTCTTGAATGGATAAAGAGCAATACTTTGCTGTGGTATGGCCACATTTATAGAATGCATGTGGACAGAATGTCAAGAAAAATATATGCAAGTCAAGTGAGAGCAAAAGCTAGTAGTATATGTGGACAATTAGGACAAATTATACTGACGTTGGTTGAGAGACTCAGACCAAGAGTGAGAGCAGTGGAAATGAATTACTTAAGGAGTGCGTGCGGAGTTACATGGAGGGATAGACAGACTAATGAGGAAGTAAGAAGGAGGTGTGGTGTGTAGGTAGATGTGCTGGAAAGTGTGAAAAGGAACAACTTGAGATGGTTCGGCCATATGGAACGTATGGAAAGCGAGAGAATGACTAAGAGGGTGTATGAGAGCGAGGTGGAGGGACAGAGGGGGAGAGGTAGACCGAATATGAGGTGGAAGGATGGAGTGAGGAACTACATGAACGAAGGCGGTGCTGGTTGGGGGGAGGGGCGTCGACTGACTGGGGACAGAGGTGCATGGGGGCGGTTCGTTCGTGGCCACCCCTTCGGGGATCACGGCGTCAGGCAATAGATAGATAGATAGAAAAGTGCGACATTGTGGAAGGAGTCTTGTACAGTACCGGTACCACGAGCAAAAAAAACGCCTTTTAACAAAGTACTGTTGGTTGAACACATTTATGTCATGCTCATAATTGTCCAACTATTTACATTATTGAATAGTTTTATATAACCAACAAATAGAAAACATGCATTAATCAAATGTGGAAATGTATGTTACGACCTGTCAAGTTAACTTAAACCTAATATAGCATGCAGTTCAGTTTCCCACAAACATGCCAGGATATGTACACTTAGTCAAACAAATATCTGCACCCCTACGCTGATCATCTGGTGTGTACAGTCGCGCTAATAAGTGATGGCTCGGCACCAAGTATGTTTTGATCAATAATTGGTATCAGCAATATTTACACGTGATTTCTTCTTTTTGAGTGAGATATACAACCATGTTCCTACACTTACCCACCCTATCTGACAGACATTAATACAGCACAGAGCGAGCCAAACGTAATAACAGGCGAGACATGACTTATTAGCGCGACTGTACAGCTTAGTAGTATAGGTCGTAGGTAGTATAGGCAGGTAGTAGTATAGATGGATATAGCTGCAGGTAGAGATGCCAACCCTACCAAGCTGTACACACCAGATGATCAGGGTAGGGGTGCAGATACTTTTTGGACCGACTGTACAGGGATGCAGTCATTACCGTACCTATAATTGCTGCATCTGTTAGTTCATAGTGTGAGTAGGTGACTATCGGCGGTGTTAGTAGGCAGATGCAGGGCGGTGGTCACTATTATGCCATATTCATTACAGGTAGACCAGAAATGTCGAACCCCAACCTCTTGTAACTCGTAAACGACTAGAGTAATTGAGCTAATATTTCTACCATTTGAGAAGAGTCAGCCAGGGAATAGGTGAGGACATTTGCAGCTCATTCGCTCTAGCCCTTTTTGAGTTAGAGGTTAGGGTTGACGATTTCTGGCCGACTTATAACGAATGGACTATAGTTTATTCGCTGTAAGTAGGCGAGAAATAATGTCCTCTATCCTCTGTAACTCAAAAAGGGCTAAAGCAAATTGGCTGTAAATTTCCACATCTATTCCTTGACTGACTCTTCCTAAATGGTGGAATTATTAGCTCGATTACTCAAGTCGTTTTTGAGTTACAGAGGTTTTAGGTCATGATTTCTCGCCTACTTATAACGAATGGACTATACTATGACTATTTTCTACGGGAGGTGCTCTAGCGGCTTGAGGGTGTGACTACGTGGCTAAAGAACAACATATTCGGGCCTACCATAGCGGGTACCTCGGAGGTGGTAGAACGGGTGGGCCGCGGCGAGGGAGACCGAGACCACCAACACCACACACACCGCCGCGGCTCCCAACGGCCGGCTCATCCTCAGGTCAGGTCACAGTCAGGTCACAAGTCAGGTCTGGTCAGGTCAGGTCAAGTCAGCTCACAGGTCAGGTCAGGTCACAGTCAGGTCAGGTCAGGTCTCACTTCTAATCTCACTCCAGGCCAGGTCACACTTTTGGTCCGATTACACTCCAAGTCAGGTCAGGTCAAATCAGGTCACAAGTTGGGTCAGGTCACACTTCTAATCTCACTCCAAGTCAGGTCGGGTCTAGTCAGTCAGTCCAGGTGAGAGTGAGGTCAGGTCACACTCCAAGCCCGATATATCATACTCCAGATGAGGTGAGGACGTTTCACCCCAGGGAAGGTCACACAAAGGCTGTAAAGAGAGGTCAAGGGATTACCAGGGGGATTTTTTATGGTTCATCTATATAAGGGGGAGGTAGTTTGCTGTTTCTGGTCATAATGATAATAAGTACCGTATATAGGGTATATTGGGTATATAGGGTATATTGGGTATATTTTATTATGTTCCCTTCACCAACCGATTTTACTCTTAAGCTCAATTAATGAAATCAACAAATACATGTGGCAGTCCAGGGATTCGAACCTAGGATGTTCACACCTAAATTCAGTGCATTTATCCATTGCACTACGAAGACAGTTAAAGAATGGTGGACAAGCCCAAGGTTAAGAGACAACCTTGGACAAGCCTACGATGTATTATGCAGTTTGGAATCCTGCATATCAATCTAAGCATGTACACACTTTCCAACTGCGCTATCATAGGCTATGGGTAGATGGATGGAAGGAGTAATTAATGGGGCCTTAACCCTAAGGAAGGCCCTAATCAACTCTGCGTAAGCAGAGTGGTATTT